>OMLC01042457.1:0-10869 GCA_900302585.1 Regalecus glesne
CAGCTTGATGTGTATGTGGCCGTATAGCCACAGACCAGTTAGAGTGCCCATGGTAACTGAACCTTGTCCACTGCCGAAAGCACCTATGATGATGGGCATGTGAGGATCCTAACTGAACCATGGAGCAGTGGCAGAAGGTGGCATGGTCTTAATTTATATCATGTGGATTGCTTTTGTGTGTGTGTGTGTGTGTGTGTGTGTGTGTGTGTGTGTGTGTACATGTTTACTCAATGATCTTTATCTTCTTGCGAGTCGAGTCAAGTCGATGTTTCGCCCGTGATGATTGTCAAGTCAATTCAAATCCTTTACATACAGACTTGAGGTTTGGAATGCCCAGTGTACCTCCATTCTACACGTGTATGTCCTCCGCCGTCTGCTGGGCTCGGCATGCGGTTCTCAAATCGGTCATTTGCGTTGTGTAAAACCACCACTTGATCCTTTTATCGACGCAGTAGTCGCTCAAGTTCTTCACAGCAAATCCCTTGTAGGGGATGAAGTCACAGACATGATTTCACAGAGCCGGGCTGTTTATTTGGTATCCAACCAAGCTCCTTAGCGGAGATTTTGTGACGCTTGAAACAAACCAAAGAGATCAACCCAGAGGAAACGGACCAAACTAATCACCTTGTTACCGGTAATCCGACAGTCTGGATGTAAAGATTTTTTGAACTGAAAACAATACAGCCGACGACACATTTCATCAAACTCGAGGTCATGAAACTGCTTCCATGATGGTTATTTGGTAAAGGATGAGTTGTTTTTGTTTTTTTAAAGCGGTATTTTAGATGTGAAAAGTTATGTGGATCAGCAGCAGGTGGATGAAGCACTCTACTTACTTGGTTGATACTTGGAATAGCATAAGAGGAACAAAATGAAGCATTTTTTTTAGCCTTAAAACAGAAAAGGAACAGTTGATTTTCCAATGAGGATATTTTCTAACACACCGCTGGATTAGATGCGGTGAACTGAAACCGGCTGTCGGTGGACCGAAACGACAAGGACCAAGAAGAGCTGGATTTTAATGTCCCAAATGTTTCCACAAGTCATGATGAGTTTGTGAAAACATAAACTGACTTTCCAACATTTTGAACAAAGTGTCGTTTTTATTCCCCCATTTGGTTATCTCACTTGTGGGAGGTCAGAGGGCACTGATCTTAAAAAAAAACTTTAAAAAAAAAACTCCATCGAGCAGCCTTATTGTCACCAAAACAATTCAAGCTCGCAAAATCGATCAGCGTCATCTCAGGATGCCCCAAAAGAGCAGTGAGCTTGGATCTTAGTACAGGTTTTGTGAGATCAAGCTTTGAAAACTCCTGGCTGCTGTGCATATGGTCGTACTGATCGTAGTGGCAAGAAGAAAAAGAAATAAACTACATTTCATAAGTATATTCATCTGTTTCTACATGTTTTGCTTCTCTGACACTGCAATCAAACCAGCACACCGGTCATTCACAGCAGTCAAAAAGTACGGATTTGATCGTAAAGGATGAAATTTATTCAGATTTCAACGTATGTTCATTTTATTTGGATAGACTTTCTCAGGCATTTGTGGGAAGGATTACAAAGAATTTGTCAATTTATCGTTGACCTGCTTGAGAAGATGGCCAGTGGCCGACTCATCTCTCAAGTAAAGACAAGAGCTAGAATACTCAGCCCAGCACAACAATGTAGTTTATTTCTACGTCATCTGAGTTTCTTGGTGTTTAAATTGATCTCTTTCTTACCTTTAGATTCCCAACAGATGCCACCACAAAACCAACAAACATATACCCGGCTAGTCACACGTGTCAATGTCAATTTAACCCAAATCCAAGCATTCCTGGAATTATTTTAAACCTTATTTGTGAGCTGAAAATCATTACCCTGAAATTTTGAAACTCAAGGTTAAGATTATGATTGTTGAAATCTTGGCACAAAGAGCACAAGATTATTTTAGATTAATGTATAATTAATAGCCTAGTAGGAGTTAAATAAGATTCAATAGGGTTTCCTTTCATATTTCATATTAGTATATTTCACTTTAAGGGTTGCCCTTCAGCAAAGCTGATTTTCAAGGGGCCCTTTAATTACATTAAATAAAATTGCAATAGATATTAGGCTAAAAACATATGGTTTCAAAACTATAGTGCTACATTATATTACATGCTAAAAACCTATATGCAGAACATTAATCATGTTTATAATAAAAGAAAGCAGATCTATTGCTAAATAGTTTTAAAATATGTTTTGCATATTTAGGTTTTTACTGTACAAATTGTTTATTAGAATTTACTTTGTGCATAAATCAAGGTCTGCAGTAACCCAGTGGTTAGCGTGCCTGTTTCGGGAACGGTCGAGCCAGAGGCCGCGGGTACAAATCCACTATGAGCCGTCAGGAAGGGCATCCAGTCTTATTTTCCATCTCCATCCATCCCCATAATGTGGGGACTGATCGTGACGTGTAAAAGTATTATTATTTTGTGTATAAACATCATTTTATATTTTTGCAATAATTTCTAAGAGGACTCATCAAAAATCAGCCCTGCTGAAGGGCGACTCTCATTGAATATATTGGATAAATTAAGATGAAGTGAAGCTATAAAAAACAAAGCCAGCAAATCACACAACAAGCCCATAAGAGTAAAACAAATTCAAAGGGGAGAATAAGTGCCGATGAAAATTAAGGATATCTGAAAGCAGAATTCTGCACTTGAATTGCAAAGTAATACAAACCATCCACAGATCCATTTGCTCTTTATATGGTCATTACATTTAGAGATTTTCTACACATTGAATGAGTTAAAACCAATGTTTATCTGGTAAAGTACCTTAAATGTTCATTTTTCCCAACATCGACAACCTCAACAAACCCATTTCTGTTATCTTCAGCTCCGTCCATTCAGTTCTTTAGGACATCTCAAGATGGCCACCAAGCTGACAGTGCTGACTTCATTCCAAAAGAATAGTTACTTGAAATCCAAACTTTAAAAATAAATAATTAGATCAGTGGTTGAGGCAGATTTATCATCTTTCTTCTGCATTTACGGAGTCCATATCTTCTACTGCTTCCTACTGGATGAAGGCCAACGTTTCAATCGGTTCATCTTCAACACATTTATTGAGAGAAACGTTCCATCGCCCATACAGGTGACATCTTCAGTCTGCCACACCATCATCCGCACGAAAGATGAACAGATTCAACATTTGTGTAATTCCTTACCTGTATCGCTGGGCATGCGTAAAATGATGAGAAACCATTACCAGGCTGTCTATCTATCTAACCATCCGGCCGTCCATTCAGTGACTAGTATGGTGTGGCAGAAATAAGCATCTGGTGAATGAGCTGAATTCCAGCATCCATCCATCCATCCATCCATTATCAACTGCTTACCAGAAGTCCGGTCCCGGGACAACAGGAGCATATCTCAGTTCTCATTGGCCGAAAGCCGGGGACACCTCCTGGAAGGGTCGCCAGTCCATCACAGGGCAGAGCAGTCAGGGGAACAGTGTCTTGCTCAAGGACACCTTGACATACTTCGGGGGATCGAACCTGCAGCCTTCCGATCACTAGACGACCGCTCTACCCACTGAGCCATGCTGCCCCCATTGAACACTTAACAGATATTCTTAAATCACCAAACGGTAGTTAAGGAGGAAACGTATGTATAAGCTGGATGTTTTACGACAAATGAAGTTTTCTGAGTTTGTTATTGATGAATTAAAACAGAGGCACGACATCCAGACTAGATGTCTGACTCCATGGGACTAAACACCCCCAGCTGCAGGCCATGTGTAGTGTTTAACATGAGCCTTTCTCCTCCTCATGTGGACGTCCCTTTGAGCCCTACCAATTAAGAAGTTACACTTGCAGGGTATTTGGGTGAACAGCTGCCAAACATGAACACTATTCCCTAAGTTATATAAAACGTGAGAACTGCAGATTACCCTCTCTAATCCAAGACGTGACATGTCATGTTTTTTGACATTACTGCATCTTTGGCTAAAAACCAAAAGTCCATCCGCCCTGATCTCATTTGGTATGAGAAGATGTGGATGACTGGCGCCGAATTTTCCACAACCCCAGCTAGCACATTTCATGTGGTTACAGTGAAAAGTAGTGAGCTTTGTTTTGTCCATCCGTCTGTACAAAGAAACCTTTATGAGTGAAAAGAGATGTAATGCCACTTGCTCCTCAACTAAACCACGTAGCTCATCATCAAAACGACCTGAATCAGATCATCTGGATCTCCTGTTTCTTGAATTTATCTCCAGATGATCTGATTCAAATTATTTTTTATCCTTTTAACTACCAGGATTATTGAGCAAAGAAAGATGGCTGCATCTTAAGTTGCTTCTTTCTTTAACTACCGACACATGATGCCCTTCAACCGCACTGTAAAGACCCTTAGAAGAAACAATTCCACATTTATAGTCAGAAACATCACGGACATGGAAAACCCACAAAAAAAAACATGAACGCATGGACTTTTTTTTTTTAATGTTACAGGCTTTTAATGCCCTGAAGTGAAATGACGGAGAATGAGGAGCAGCCCAAATGATCATACATTATACCATGTAAGAGGCGGCCAGGATTACTGGGCTATTTGATAGAGGATTACCAAGTTGCAAAGAGCATTGATGCGCCAGAATGAAAGAAAGCTATGCAGAGCATTCAAAAAAAAAAAGAGATGCTTCAGTGCTTGTTTGATGCTGTGCAAAAACAACCAATGCTTTTAACGGTAAATGATTGAAAATCACAGCCTTTGCTGTGATTCTTGAGGAAACGGGATGAACATGAAACTGAAGTATTGTGAACTCAGTATTACTCGACGTGCAGTGAGCAGCTGATCTCAAAACTGTTCACCTCATGCAGCTTGCATTGTGCGCTGATCATTAGCATCAGCGGCTGAGTACATGTGAAGATGTCGACACGACACCTGGCCCTCGGTTGACACGAGAGCCCCTGATCTGCATGTGGTTGGTTCTGCGTCCACAACCAAGGATCACAGAATTCAGTCTTGCATCAATGACAGTTACGAGAAAAAAACATCCATCACACCCAACACGCACTTCTCTGCTGTGGTCAGCCCCCATGTGTACCACATGTCAATGGAACTACAGCCCGTGGAGATTAATTGATTTTCTGTCGTCATAGTGTGTCTGTGTGTGTGTGTGGGAGAGAGAGAGAGAGAAAAGCATGAAGAGCCGGGGGGAGGGGAAATTAGAGAGGATGCCTGTGTTTGGGTATTACGCCAAATGAACAATGCCACTGGCCACCACACATCCCATGTGCCATCTGTCTGGCAGCACACATGATGTGTGACGCAGGCCGGCTGAGATGTTCACTGGCTGCACCACACAGTGTGGGACTGTAATATACACATACAATCAACCGGGGGGATTAAGCAGGCTTTAAGGGAACTTTAAAGTATGCACATTAAAATGCTGACTTTATATGGTTGACTGAAAAACAAGTGTGTTTATCTAATTTAGCTTGGATGCCTGGCTTAGGAGGAAAACTTTCAAAAATGGATGATACAGCGGATCAAGTGACAAATGCATTGAGTCAATGTTGCCTTGAAATCGACACGATCATCCGCGTCATCCCACTTATTAGACATGACTGTACGAGACTATACTGAGACCAGTGAGTGGAGAACATCATGTCAGATTTTCACACCGACTTGAAATTACTAACCAGTGGGGTCCTGGGGTTTGAATCTCATCCCAGGTCCTTTCTGTGAGAAGTTTGCATGTTCTCCTCACGTCTGTGTGGGTTTCCTCCGGGTTTCATCCCACCGTTAAAAAGACATGCAGGGACTGCAGATGTGAATTAGTTTGAAGCTGTAGTCTGGTGCGGTGCATCCAATAGCAACGTTGATTTTTAAAAATCTGCACATGGTCGCTTAAAAAAAGGAACAGAGTAGATGAAGCAGGTGGCAGAAAAGGGAGAATACTACCTCAATGCTTTTCAGCAGCTCTTCTCATGACCTTGACATTTCCTATTGCATTGAAGACTATGTGAATGTTTGCCAATAAAGGCTGACAAGATGGAGGCTTGCATCTGAAATGAGATGAATCTAGAATAAAAATGTGTGAATCTAGAAGCCCCGGGCCATGTTGGGTAAGTCAGTCACCGAAAGATTTAAACATTAATAAAACACATGAGAGTGACTGACACACGTCACCGGGTCAAAACAAGCTTTAACAGACAGCAGCACGTCGCCTCGGGTGTGCGCCACAACCACTACATCCTTTAGAATACAGTCTTGAAATAATGGTCATCATTTGACATCTTTGCAACCATCTCCTCACCCTGGAAACAGGGAAAGAGACATGGTTAAAAGCCAGGTAGACACGTTTCTCTCATCTCACTCAACACCGCTCGACGTTCTACTTTCTATGGAAATGTGAAAGCCGATCAAAAAATCGAAACGGGTGTCGTGGACCTAAAACCCTGAGTGTCCTCCTGGCTGGCCGTGTCTCGACTCACGTCACACACGAACTTAGTAGAGTTCGGCTGTGAGTCTGCAGTGATCGTTCTTGCCTTTGGGTGTTCGGTCATCAGACCTCCGCCTCACCTTCCTCTCGTCACTAGAGTCTTTGTTGACCAGGCCCTCGTCGCTGGCCGCCTGCAGGCTATCAAAGTTGTCTTGCCTCTCCCTCTCCAGTGGGTCGTCTTCTCTCCGACGACGCTTCCAGGACTTCATGAGACCCTCCAAGCAGGTGAACTTAGTGTCGGTGGTGCAGGCGTAAATACCAGCAGGCACGGCCAGCACCATGGCCAGAACTATCACCACGATGTGGATCAACTTCTCGCGTTGTTCCAGCTCCGTGATGTCACTTCCTGTTACGAAGATGACGCACTGTCCGGGACGTGGTGCCTGGTTTTTCAAGGTGACGCAAATGTCATATTTGGTAGCGGGCATTAAGTCAGACACGGAGTAAGAGTTGATCCCAGGGCCGATGTAGATCGTCTCCTTCTTGGTGGAGCTAGAGGGGCCAAAGTGGATGGTGAACCATGTTTCGTGGGGGCGGTCTAAGACAGCGTACCACTCGATCGTGATCCCCCGCATTGTCTGCTTGGCGATGCGGATGTCGATGTAGACGTTTACCTCAGCCGTGGCCATCGGGGCTGAGAAACCAGGGGAGAGGGCTGCCGATCGGGAGCCGTCCAGGGAACGGACGTCCAGGAGGACGTTGACAGATGAGTTGCCGATGAAGTTGACGGCGGTGCAGGTGTAAAGGCCGCGGTCAGCGACGTGAAGGGAGGGTATCGCCAAGTGGGAACTGATGGTGTCCTCATCCACTCTCTCCTGAAACTCTGGGGCAGACACAAGCCGAGGACATCAGCTGCTTTCAGAGGAGGCATGTATATTTTTTCTGCTGAGAGGTATTTACTGAAGCTTAATCTGACACTTTGTCTCAGGGTGAATGTATCTATAAGAACACAAGTCTTCAGAAGGCGAATAGAAAACATCACATTTATACCGCCTGCTCTCCAACTGGAGCACATAGAAATAATTTACATTACTGTTTTCAAAGAAATACCTGTTTCCGTGGCTGCTCAATGATCGAGGTTAAGAAATCACAAAATAAGTGTAAGTCAGTTCCTCTGAACATGCTTCACTGAGCGAAATACTTCATCAGTCATATAGGGGACATCTTCAGTCTAAGCTGACTGCAGGCATCCCACCTTTATAGATGATACAGGAGCGTAATGACCCAAACTAACGATGGTTTCATGTACAAATTAGTAACTGCCTTGAGTTTTAATAGTAATGTGCCCCGATCATAGAGGATTTGGGAATAGTTGCAATCAGAGCATTGTAAGATGGTGATGGATACAGTCTTTAGTGCCCCGCCCCCTTGGGTCAGGGACAGTCCCTCTTCACATAAATGACCTCTTTGAGTCCCCGCTCAAATCATATTACCAGTCATACTCGCACATCGGGCCAGGACTCTGCGGTCTACACCCATCCACAGGCCAATGCCTCCTCTTTCAAGATGATGACGGACACTTCCTTGATAGGGAGGAACGCTGGTTTGACTGGGGAGTCAAAGAGGCCATTTTTGTGAAGAGGCGACAACCATCCCTGAACCAAGAGGGCGGCCTAAGAGTACATCGCTCTCGGCCTAACAATATTGCGATTGCATCTATTTCCACATTACCATGGAAACTGTAGTCCGTGGCCAGATTTGAAACCTTCCTTGGTTTTGGTGGTTATGTGACTGTATTTTTATATGCCTGCAGACAGCTGAGACTGAAGATGTCCCCCGTATGAGTGATGAAACCCCTCTCAGTGAAACGTGTCCGGATGAACTGATTCACCTTTTCTAATGAAGAATGTGAAAGGCTTGTGAGGGGCTGCCTACACGCCGTCAGAGCTGTCGCGGCTGATGCATTTCACAGTGTCAGATTAGGTTGAATGATGAAGAGGCTCATTTAATCCCAAAGCAGGGCAACATGTCGACATTAGGTATGCCACAGTGCACCACAATCTCCAGCGTCTTAATCAACATCAGTGATGTACTGGCAGATTAAGAGAATCAGTGGTGATTATGATGTGGTAGGCCGAGGCCAATATCCAGATTACTCCTCTCCGCCTAATTAGTAGGCCTAGCTGTGTGGAGGGAAGGCTCCTGTGGCGGATTTCTCACTGTGAGTCTAAGTATCTAATTTACAGCGAAATGTTTCTTCCGCAAAGTGTTACAATGACGTATGTCGACATCAGTGGACGCTTACCATGAAATCCTCTGATTATCTTCAGACCATATGTCCACCACACCGCGGGGCTCGGTCTGGCCTTCGCTAGGCAGCTGAGAGTGGTGTTTGCTCCCAGAGGCATGCTGATGTTGGAAGACGGCGTGGTCACCGTCGGCTTCATGCACGCCTGCAGCTGTACATCGTGGAAGAATTTCCCTGCCCTAAAGTCCGGCCCGGAGCAGGTCAAGTAGGAGTTCATCAGAATAATGGGAGGGCTGATGGACTTGATAAACTCCACAAACCCCTTCAGGCGGCAGTCGCAGACCCAGGCGTTGTCGTGGAGAGCCAGCACGACATTGGGCACAAAGCTCGTCACCGTCCTCTCGCCCGCGCTCTGTATCTTTTGATAGAGGGGCCAGTTTTGGAACACGTCCTTTGAAATGACCGTAAGCTGATTGAAGGACACATCTAAGTAAGTGAGAACCTGCAGAAACTTCAACGCATGCTCGGGTATGACGTCCAGCTGGTTGTGTTTCAGGTCCAAGATCTTGAGGGCGGGGGTCTCCTCGAACGCTGTCCATGGCACCGACCTCAATTTGTTCCCTTGCAGGCGCAGCTCGGTTAGATTCCCTAAACCCTCGAACGCCTTGGAATTGATGACTGTGATCTCGTTGAAGTTCAACCACAGGTTCTCCAAGGCCGGTACGTCGGAGAACGCCCCCCGAGGTATTTCAGTGAAGTGAGACTTTTCGATGCGTATCTTGACCATATCACGGGGGATGCTCACCGGTATGGCCCCGAACGCACTCTCCTCCATGCATATGAGTGACCTGAGATTGGAAGGAACAATGCTTCAAGGCTTCTGCTACCACCGGATTACAGCCTGGTCAGATTTAGCTACACAAATGTACAATGGCTGGTAAGACGAATAAGTCCCAGCCACTGTAAATCGATCATTGAGGCTATGTGCATGCAGGACATAGGCCACTCACCGAGGGGTAAAGACCTCCCCCGCTGACATTGACAGCAACCTAGATAGCTCTGCCTACGCAGGCTCGCCTTACCTCCCATTGCGGTCCGTCACGCAGCTGCATCTACTGAAACACTGCGAGTCAGCGTGATGTGCTTGAAGAATCAGAAAAACTATAACTGATATGCTGCCACATATGTCCATAGTCCGACACCTACAAAAATAAACTGGTGAGCTACATCCGTGCTGAAGGCGTACAAGAGAAGCCTATTAAGTCTAATCCCTGACGTACTGCGTAGAACACAAGTGGCACCTGATTCTTAACCGCTACACGTAGGACTCCTATTGGCTGTCTGACCTCAAACTGATATGTCAGCAGCATGGAGCTCATGGCAACGTTACTCTACAAGGTCAGCCGTGACGAACCGTTGACGAACTGAAGCCAATGGGCACAGTGATGCAGCGGTTGGCACTGTTGCGTCACAGCAAGAGGGTCCCGGGTTCGAATCCCAGGCCATCCCAGGTCCTTACTGTGTGGGGTTTGCTTGTTCGTCCCATGTCTGTGGGTTTCGTCTGGATGCTCTGGTTTCCGCCCACCATCAATAAGACATGCTGGTTAGGGTCAATACTCCTGCCTGTGCCCCTGAGCAAGGCCATAGGGAAAAGACTGGAGTTGGTCCCCAGGCGCTGCAGCTGCTCACTGCTCTCGTGCAATAGGACATCTTAAAGGAACAACGCTTCTTCTTCCAAAAATCACTGCATTGAATCCAGGCTGGATTTATAATCTTGTATCCCACAGCACCTATAGGTACAGCGAGGTGAAACTGGAGGTACGAACACACTAATGCTGGTGCTACGACCTGGTTAATATATGTATATAGAAAAGTTTATTTCATTTAATTCAAATAGCATTCAGGGAGGGGGGGGATTTACATTGACTGGGTTAATGATGCAATCTAAGTGACACAATACAGGTACATAGTAAGACATAGTCGAAGTGCTATGTGTCTCATTTGGAGGGAATAAAAATGGTTGATCCTTTTGCATCATTTCCACCCTATTTACAATGTCTCATAGTGTAGTCCTTACTGTACTTCTCTCCAGCTCCAGCTTCTTTTTGGTTGCTTTGATTTTGGTCAGTGTATTGAACCATGCCCATGTGTACATCCCCTATGAGAACCTATGGCAGAGATACTCGTACACAGAGGCATAG
>OMLC01042458.1:0-14814 GCA_900302585.1 Regalecus glesne
GTGTAGTACAGGAAACCGTGAGAGCTGCAGCCTAGATGCCTATTCCAGTGCTTATTGGGCAGAAGATGGAGAAACACCTTAGACAGGTTACCATTCCTTGTCAGGGCAGGCGTGGGGGATTAAGGCAGGATACCCTTCCTGACACCCTACGTTGGCTACGATCCCCCTGCTTCTCGCTCATTAGTTCCCGAATTGCAAGTTCTACCCCATAGCTACTGCAGTCCCCCTCCAAAGCCTGCATTCTAGAAGTTGAATAATAAGAGTTTGATGGGCTATCAATTTGGATTAGTGAGTAAACAATGGAAAATTTCCATGAACACACTTTCTTCTTATGTAATTTCTCTTAAGGCAGGTATCACCATATACCCTGGTAATATTTAGGAACTGTTTGACAATATATGGAAAAATGAACATCACCCAACCCTAGTAGCTGTTGCCTGACAAACTGCCAGATTGTTACTGCTATTGAAACTGCTATTGAAACTCATATTAGCTCAGATACTCGGTAACCACACAAAGATCTAAAAACACCAGCTCTGAAAAAGCATCATCAAGGTATCCCATTTGCCTGTGATCAACACGGAGACCTATTAGGGACCATAGATGTTTTAATATATGAAAAAGTGGTTGTTTAACTTAAACTTATAACATCATCTTCTCGGACAGAAATTAATAAATGATATATGTAGGTGGTTGCTGATACAGCTAGGTAGCCTGGGTAATGCCTAGAGAAATATGTTCCAGTGTTTCTCTTGGTATTATAAAAGAAGTCTACATTGTGTTGATGTGAATTGGAAAAAGTTACTCCAAACCTGGATCTGTGTCTGGAAAACAAAGACTTACACTTAGCATTAACTTTATTTACACAGCCATGAGATAACTCACTGTTAAAAGTTAAGGCTGTCTTAAGTTAGCCATTTTTTTACGATGGTACACTGTCAAAATCAGAGTTATACAATTTAGGTTTGCACACATGGAATCATACCCCATGGTTCTCAGTGTTCTAAATATAGAATAACACAACAAATGTTCAAATGTATACACAAGGAAGGACTATTTACTGGCAAAAACGTTATGGATAAATACAATGGTGCAAAGTATCAGAAATGCTGAAATAAATGATACCAGGTTACTGGCATAAACGCCTGAGGTAGATGGACATGACAGTGTATACTAATCCATCCAGCCATCGTCAACCGCGTATCTGAAATCGGGTTGTGGGGGAACTGGAGCCTATCTCCGTTCTCATTGGGTGAAAGGCGGGGAACACCCTGTATAGGTTGGCAGTATATCACAGGGCAGAGCAGTTAGGGGAACAGTGTCTTGCTCAAGGACACCTCAACATGCTTTTCTGCAGATGCGGGGATTGAACCTGCAACCTTTCGAACGCCAGGTGACCGCTCTACCCACTGAGCTATGCCACCCCGTGTGTATACTAATGTACATATATTATAAAGTACATTATATAGAAACTGTTAGGATTTAGTTAAGTATTCATTTGAATGACAAAACATGGAAATATATTTGGTTTTGGCTACATTCTGGTTATTTATTTTGGTTAGTTATTTCATATCTCTGATACATTCTCTGCACCGTAGGGCGGCATGGCTCAGTGGGTAGAGTGGTCGTCTTGCAGTCGCAAGGTTGCA
This sequence comes from Regalecus glesne, assembly GCA_900302585.1. NCBI lineage: Eukaryota > Metazoa > Chordata > Actinopteri > Lampriformes > Regalecidae > Regalecus > Regalecus glesne. The sequence continues at coordinate 1,650 of OMLC01042458.1, forward strand.
GGTTCGAGTCAACGTGCATGCGTGTTGAAGTGTCCTTGAGCAAGACACTGTTTCCCTCATGGCTCTGCCCTTTGATGGACTGGTGACCCTTCAGGGGTGTACCCCTGCCTTTTGGCAGAACAGATAGAGATTTAGAACAGATAGGCTCCAGTTCCCCAACGACCCTAGTTTGGATAAGCAGCTGACGATGGATGATTGGATGGACATTCTCTGCACCACAGCATTTTATTACCTCTTACGTTCACCTTTATATTGTAGATTGATTATCTTCTTTGGCAACCCCTAAAAAGAGCTGCCAAAAGTAATAGTAGTAATTTTCACCAGTATATAGTCAATCCTTCTGCATATATCTGAAGATTGTCGTGTTGTTGTGTTGTCATTCTTTGTGAAGTACCTGTGAGAGCCATGAAACTGAAGTGAAATTCCATGTGTGTGAAAACATACTTTGCCAGTAAACTGATGCTGATTTTATATCTGGTTGTCTTCGTGTACAGTGCTCTATTGCGCCTTTCAGAGAAGAGAAGTTGGAACAGATTGTGACCAGGGTGTGATGGATCAACAGTAGGGTTGCCTATATAAGTCCTGACTGGAAGGCAGGTTGGCACCAATGATTTTCTCTGCGGACCCAACTGTCCCGGTCCTGTCTAGTGTCCAATTCAGACCAGTCAGTGATGGATGTGCAGAGGACTGGCGTATTGCAGTGTGAAACCTCCCTCAGCAGTTCCTGAGAGAGGTTGAACTTCCTGAGCTGAGGGAGAAAGTACATCTTCTTCTGGGCCTTTTTGATTATTGCATGGCAGAGTATGCAGTTGGTTGTGTTTAGTAGCCAAAGAAGGTGAGGTTTGTTAGCAAGTGCTCATCAAACTTGCAGTAAATCGCATTTCGATAGTTAGCCAGTGTCGACCTCAGCCATGTTAGGGGTGGGGGGGTGGTCTTCTGTTGTTGGTAATGTCTTTCAATCTCTCTGGACTGATGCTGGGTTATTGCAGGAAACCAGTTTTTCAACTTTTCAGAGTAGCACCTTTTTGGGTTTTTTTGTTTGTTTTTATTTTTCTTGAATTTTATCCACCTTTTCCCCACCTTAATTCCCTGAGTTGCTTATCTCTGGATCTGTCACTTCGATATCCCTCGAGAGCGGTGACAGGAAGGAGGAAGCCGTAGCGTGCGTCTCCTCCAAGTCACGTGACGACAAGCCCTCGCAACTTCACACATCACGGTCTCGCAGGGAAAGCACAGTGCTTGGCCGTCGGAGGAGAACGAAGCGAGAGTACTTTCCCTTCACTTAACCACAAATGCTGAATTGTTTCTATCCAACCTAACCTTCATCCCAATGTGAAGCTTAGCCAATTATGTCCCACTGACTATGGACCTCCGACCGTGGTTTGAAACGGCGCGGCCAGGATTCGAACACCGAGCTGCGTGAACAGGACCTTTGTGTTGAGCATTTAGTTGAACATTCTCCCCTACATTGGTAATTTCCTTGAAAGTCTGTGTGTGTGCGTGCGTGCGTGTGCGCGCGCGTGCATATCACACAACTGTCTCCCTTTGGGACTAATGATGGAATATCTTATCTTAATATCAATATCTTAATTTATTAGCTGTCAATGATGCTAACTGTTTAGACTTTTAGATAATGTATTTTTTCTAGTATTGACTGAAACGTGATCAAACTGGAAAGAAATGTTGCCATAGTAATCATCTATAGGCCTACCTGTCATGCAAGAAAGTAGTCTGTTGTGTGGTGCCTGTGTGAGTGTTCTTTATTTTGCATGGATACATTTGTCTGCAACAGCTACCTGAAATCAAGGGCGTTAGATAAGTTGCACTCTGTTAGGGCCCTACTTTCTGCAGTTTGAGATTAAGCATCAGTGAGCTTTTACTTCTCTATCGTCAGTAGCCTTTAACCTCTACTAAACTTGCTATAAGAAATGCACAGAAGCCTGTTTCATTAACGGTAGATTTAGACATTCGACATTGGAAAGAAAGACAGTAAAGTATTTCCCTAGCTGGAATACTTTAGGATCAATGTTACTTAATGTTACTGTCTATGATAACTGTGCAGGACTTCTATAAGGCCATTTGCTGTGGTTTTGTTCCCCTAAAACTCATTTTTCTCATAAAAGACAAACTCAATGTTTAAACGAAAGATTCCTCAAATTAGACGTTGGACTTAGCACACTTGCCCTCAAAATATCCACATTTTTCTTAACTAATAATTGCAAAATCCAATAGAGGAGATTATAGTTTTGAATGCTTTTTTCACAATTCAGATATACACCATAGCTTGCTTTGGAAGAAGAAAGATGCAGAAACGGCTCAAATCTACAGTTGTTTTTTTTTTCAATTTTGTATCCACTTGTCAAATTTGTTGTTGTTTGAGAAAAATTGTAAATACTAGGCTAATAAGTAACAAGTATTAACAATGGGCCTTGGATAAAGTATATTTCTCTTCTTTAAGAGGAGTGTCTAATGAGTATGCTAGAATGATGTCTAGCAGTTGACTTAAGCAAGGCTAAAGTCACCATTTAACGTGTCTTTAAATTGCCGCTGCCTTCACTCTGTTCCTCTTTTTAATCCCCAAAGTCATCTTACAGACCACCACGTGATGCTGTTTTGCTATGTCCTCCCTTGTTACAGCCATGCAGTCTTCAAGAGGTAGTCCACCCATGTGCATATTCCTCCACTTCTATATATCACCCTGTATTCCTCCCTCTTCAAGAATATATATTCATTACAGCCTTTTCCATCCCTTTTGGAAATTCTATCACCATCTATCCCTCCACATTGCTCTCTTTGACACCGTACCTACCCATCACCTCTATTCCCTTCCCCAACATGTCTGTCGAAGTCTGTTCTAATCACCACTCTCTCCTCTCCCCATCACTTTATCCAGCTCACTCCAGAAATTTTGTTTTTCTTCCATCTGATAATGTTCATAATTACACCTTTGATCTCCAGCTTCATTCTCATCACTCTGGCTGACACTGCTCACCTCCCATACCCTTGACCTACTCTTCCTTCAGGATTCAGTGCCCCATTCTCCTCTTATCTGCACTATAGTAAAGGAGTTTGAACCCACCTCCAATATTCCTGGCCTTAGTTCCTTTCCACTTGGTGTCTTGTATACACCATATTTCTACCTTCCTTCTCTCCATCATATTGGCAAGCTCTTTCCTTTTACCAGTCATAATCATTCAAAGTTCCAACCCTCGCTTCTACCTTTACTCCTCTCCCACTGTCTCTGGAAATGACTTCCGCCTCCCCTTCTCTTTCAGCCAAAAAATAGTATAATTTCCACTGGCACCCTGCTGGCCAAGGCCACCAGTGGCAGTTGTTGGTTACCTGGGCCTTGACAGAGCTGATAGGGAAACCTGAATCGTGATCCGCATATTTGATTTAGTAAAGGTTGTACACCAGATGGCCTTCCTGATACAATCACTAACCCTATGGAGTCTGTTAAAAAATGATTAAAGTAAATACCTCGTTGTACCAAAGGGAATGAGATGCAGTAATGCAACCTTGTGAGTTTTTTCATTGCATGTTAAAATAATCAGATCAATATTTATCCATGATCTCATAGTAAATATAATCTAGTTAACTGAGTATCAGTTAAAGTATATGCTACTTAACTTACCCATCTTACAAAGTAGCCTACATGAAATCTCAGAACACTCCTCAGAAAACATGGCTGGCACGCAACCACAGGCAACACAGACACAATTGGTGTGGCAGGTAAAAAAAAAAAAACTTTCCGCATTAGGCACTGATCCTGTGGATGTTCTTATGCTTGAGCACCCATGGGGAAGGCCAGAGCAGAATAAATGAACAAGATCGCTGGCATTGTGGCCTTTTGTTGCTGTTTGCATCCGACAGATGACAGCAGCCTAGTAAACCAACATCAGGATAATCCCTAAAGGAAATGCAATAAGATTGATTTTGTGACAATTGTCACCTTCATAGTATTCATTTAATTTGGGCACCCATGTGCATGGACTAAAATGGGCGCCTACATGCCCTCACCTGCATGATGCACTCTGGTCAGTGGTTCGCATCATGTGCTTTTCGGGGCAATACCAATATTTCATTTTAAAGCCTCTATCAGCTGATACCGATGATGTACCTATATCCCCTTAGTTCTGTCATATTTCATATTTGTGTCAAGCTTCAGGCCTGTTTGAATAAGATGTGAACACTAAAATGGTCATATTTTTGTATTTTTGCCCAAGTGATTATGGTGGTGATATTGAAATGAGTCTTGGAGCCATTCAGGGGCATTGGGCTTCATTCATTAATTGTTTGTTTTTACATATCGGTTCTTACACACTCATGGATATTTTTTTCGCTCTCAAGATGGTTTGACAGTCAGAACCAAAGCCTGATGGTTATTTTTAATTCACTCCCCTAACATTTATGGTCTACCCCTTACAACAAGAAATCACCTTGGTTTGCAGAAACATCAGTTTTAGCTAATTGATGTCTAAATTCAGGAGTTATCCAGCTATCCGTTATTCAACGATGGTCTCTTGAGACACATTTCAGGGCTAAAACATACCATGGGTCTGCAAGAACAAATTTGTATGTATGTACGATTGATGGAAGAGGCCTATTGAGTGCATCCCAAACTGACACAGTTGAAGACCCAAAAAAGGGCCTCATGCATTTTTCTGTGTTACATGGAGTTCCACGGTGTTAATTTGATCAACAGAAACTACACAATGATGTCAGTATCTTTTTTTATCCTAATTTAAATGTGTGACAGAAATAAATTCAATCTAACTTATCATTGCAAACAAAAACTAACACTTAATGTTTTTTACCCACAGTATTGATTTTCAATGTGATAAACTCTTGTTTTAATCAGAGTGTTTGTTAACTTTTTCACTCACGATATATTATCGGAATGAATGCAGCGATAGCATACTAGCACTGGCAGGTGGTCTGAATACCAAGTGCTTGATTATAGATTGCTGCCCTTGTATAGCCCTCCTTCAGTAGACGCATTAGCTAAAGAACTCTGTGGGCTCTCTGCCCAGACCAAAGCTGGTCCCTTCTTCAAGGTGGAGGATAGTTTGATTGATTTAGACCAAGTGGTTAACTGAGAGAAAAGATGGGAAGATCAGATGTACTATGTCTCCTGATCCAGTCCCTTTGTGATTGGCCTAAAGGGGAGACAGAGCTTTGATGAATGAAACATTGGGGACTTCAGTCCTTTGAATGGAAAAGTCTGACCAAGTGAATTGAGGTCAGAGCTTTTAGCCCTCATTGATTTGACTTCAAATCCACTTCATTGAGTGTATGGTTTGTTGTTGTTGTTGTTGTTGTTTTGGAGGAGTGTTACCCTCGTCACTGTATATCTTTGTTCATCTTTCTTTATCTCTTTATTTTAGCTCCCACCTCAAAGTGTAGGTAGTGTCACTAAAGTTTGTTAGACTGCCCAATAAGTAATTAGTCCATGGTGTTGTTCTATTAGCTACAAATGTAGATGTTAAAGAAAAACAATTCTAATATAAGGTCATTACATTCTTCCCCCGTTGTTTAAGTTTGAGGAATAAGAAACTATTGCTTGATTGCCATCCCTCTTTTGGTTTACAAACTCCAGTAAAAAAAAGTTCAAATTTCAAACCAGTAGAATAGAATTCAGAAGCCAAATAATTTTAGCATTGAAAGCTCTGCTCTGCTGTTCAACTTAACTAATGATAAACAAACCTCTCATTTCCCCCTCTCTCCTCCAGGTGAGCACAAGATGGTGGACCGGCTAGCGAACAGCGAGGCCAACTCCAAGCGAATCGCATTAGTGGAGAACTGCTTCGGAGCAGCCGGCCAGCCGCTAGGCATCCCGGGCCGTGTGCTGATTGGTGAGGGCGTCCTCACCAAGCTCTGTCGTAAGAAGCCCAAGGCACGACAGTTCTTCCTCTTCAATGACATCCTGGTCTATGGAAACATTGTTATACAGAAGAAGAAGTACAACAAGCAACATATCATCCCCCTGGAAAGTGTTACAATAGACACCGTACCAGATGAGGGGGATCTGCGCAATGGCTGGCTCATCAAGACACCTACCAAGTCCTTTGCTGTGTACGCTGCTACGGCCAGCGAGAAGTCTGAGTGGATGAACCACATTGCCAAGTGCGTCGGGGACCTGTTGGAGAAAAGTGGCAAGGCACCCAGCGGTGAGCATGCTGCTGTTTGGGTACCTGATTCTGAGGCCACAGTGTGCATGCGCTGCCAGAAGGTGAAGTTTACACCAGTGAGCCGCCGACACCACTGCAGGAAGTGTGGTTTTGTGGTCTGTGGACCATGTTCAGAGAAGAAGTACCTCCTGCCCAGCCAGTCTTCCAAGCCTGTTCGTGTCTGCGAGTACTGCTATGTGCAGCTAACTACGGGCGGGGCATTTGCACCACGCTCAGACTCCATCAGCCGGCCGGGATCAAAGTTTAACACCAGCAACATGTCAGATGATGAGGACGAGGACGACAGCAGTGACTGATTCCCACTCGCTCACATAGGCTTCCCCCTGCCCCTAATACACAGGAACATGGTTGTTGATGTTCTAAAGACCTAGCTTTGGAATCATCCTGTTTATGTGGCCCTGGAATTGACAGTTGAGAGTGAAGTCAAAATCCTGCAGCGCTTTGGAATAACTTTCCTCTTGGCGTTTTTTTCTTTAGTATTCATTTTCTCTCTTTGAATTAAGCCAGGATAGCAAGGCAGAGTGAATTAGCAGCATAATAGAAATTTGTGATTGGCTGAGTCAAAAACAACACCAAGAATTGTTTTGACTGCCCTTAGCGGTCCATCCTCAAATCCCGCACCTAATCAGTTTGCACACTTCCCAAGATGATGGTGTTAGTAGGAAATAAGGACAAATACTCCCTCCCTTCACATGGTCCTCGAGTATCATCTTCTAAATTATGTTCCCTGTCAAGCTCTTGTTGTTTTTTCCTATGCTTGTACTTTTTTTTGGTCTATAAATCACATGAGGTAATTGCTCAGATTTTCTGCAAGGTAAAGCAAATGTTTGGATGCACTAATCTAGTCTTTGTTTGGTGTTTTTTCTTCTATCAAAAGGCCAATTTTGAATGAATGGTTAGAGCGCATACTACGTGGTTACAACTTTGAGCAAGTGATTTCTGTTGCACATCATACCCCTCTCTCTGTCTCCCTCATTTCCTGTGTATCACTTCACTGCACTGTCAAAAAGGCAAAATACTAAAAATGTTTTTGTTTTGTTTTTTCATTTTATTTAGTCTTTTTGTAGCAGATTCTTTCGTTTTATCTTTCACCTTTTGCTGTTATTTCCCCCACAAAAACTACCTTAAACCCTCCCCCCTGCTTTTTTCCTTGATCCCTTTACCACATTACTCCTGAAAAATCCAAAAGGCTTTGCTATAACTGTACTCACACTTTTCCAAGCATTTGTGGACACTGCCACTGCTAACAACACCCCTAAGTTTAAGGGAAATGGTGCTTGGCTTTTTCTTTTCTGTTATCCATTGACTCGGCTTTCACCTATAAAGTTATCTAGTGCATTTGTAAAATGTAAGGTGGACTTTGTGTGGAGGGCCTGTTTGTTCATGAAGTTAGTTTGCAGAAGCACAGTCATGATAGACCATTGTTAGAAGCCATTACAGGGGACAGGGTTCCAGAGAGCTGCAGTGTGTGTTGTGAGCTTGTTGAGTTGCCACTGTGTGCCAATACACAATGGGAGATAATTACTGACCAAATACTTTTAACGTTGATGACGACTGTTTCCACCTTTTTAAAAGGAAATTAGGTGTTATTTTAAATCTGTGCTCTAAACCATTTATTTGATGTAGAGGTTAGATTGCCTGGGCTCCAAGTTTCCACACAGGCCTTATTATAATCTGCATTTTGAAAGGCTTAAATGGGCCAAGGAGGGATGGACTGTATGACCAGAAGATGGTGTTATAGGATAAAAAAGGGCCCTGGAAAACTTGTTTGATAATCTTTAAGGTTTTGAATGCTTAATTTCTTCAGGAAATAAAACTCCAGTGTGCTGAATGTAGTGTGATGGTGGCTATTTGTGAGTGTCTGGTTCATCACTGACGCCTTCAGTGAATGTAATCTAACAATCAGGAAGCCTGTGCATTGTCTTGCCATCACCACTTTTGTCTAAATGCTTTCCTGTGGCCGTGCAAGGTCAGGGGACTGCACTGTGTCACAAAACAAACTCACCTTCACTGAGCTTCTGAGAAAGCATTGCATAAGAAATACAGGAAATCTGATCATCCCCTCCTTGCTGCTTCTCTGGCTGATCCTAACCTTTCATCCCCCCACCAGTTTCATTATCTCTGAAAGGCACAGCTTGATGTCATGTGACCGGAATGTGACCCAATCATGTGATCAGAATCAGGAATTGAAAAGGGTTTCAGGGGAAGTCAGTGAGTTACCCGCAAACGAGTCTTCACCTATAGCCATTCTCCACAATGTGAATGTTCCCATTGTCACCCCAATTCTTACACACCTTTGTTTCTGTAGCTAGTCCTTTGGAAATTTCCATTCAAAAGCACACACTCAATTTTTAAAGAAACATTTCAATGTATTATTTTGGTTTACTACAGAGTTGAAGCAGGGAAGCACTTTATCTAATCACAGATCTAGAATCAACAATACCTACCCTGGATCTATCATGATTATATCCCTGGAAAAGTTGGAATTTTCATTGGCAAAGTAATGTTCAATAACTCAAAAATGTTCCCTACTAAGTTTTAGTTGTGGGTCAATAAGTAGTGGTCATACTAGTGAAACTGAAATTTGTCAGGGAACCAACAATCTTTCCAAAACACCAACTGTCCTAGAAGTCCAAAAGTCCTTCTAATACTCTGACATATTATATTTTAATTTATGATTTTTTTAAACGTTTTTTTTAGTTGCTCGGTCTCAGAGCGGATAGAAGACAACACAGTATTTAGAAAGACTCATTTAATCAAAACTTCATTTTCAATTCAAATCTGTACTTATAGATGTGTGTTGGTAGTCATGTCCGTAGTGTCCTCTACAAGGTGAGGAAGCCCCCCACCGACTCTGACTGTAAGCCTTAAGTGAGAGCATCAGATCACAGTAGTAATGAAAAAAATGTCCATTATATTGAAAGTGTCAGTTTGTGCAGGATGCAGGTGATGGTGATTTCTGGAATGAAACCTCTCGTCTTCCCCTTTATTTAAATATTGTCCTTTATCTCTCAACAGTAGTTTCTAAACACAGTATGGAGACACCAGCCTCTTGATGGAAAGTTAATGCTGTTACATTAGCTATTAAATTATTAAAATATCTCTTTCCATGTTTCCTGGTATGTTTGAGGTGATGGGGAATAATGGTAAATAGACATGTTCTTTTACAGTGCTTTTCTAGTCTAACAACCACTCAAAGAGCTTATATCGATTGTGCTATGTACATTGAGGAGCAAATGAGCAGAGTATTTGTCAGACTTCCCTTCTAGGTAACACTTAGTAATAAACTATTCAGGGTGTCTGGTTGTGGAATTAGTCTCTAGTTTTCTGTTGACATTGTCTTTTTTTTCCTTCGATCTCTGTTTACTGACAGTCTAGTTTGTCCATGGTGTTGCTAAGGATGAGACTGTCGGGTAACTGATCCTGTTTCTCTGAGCTATATAGCAAATGGAAAAAGGGATCATTGTTTGACTTTACTGTATAAGCCACTGAACACGCTGATCTATCTAAAATGCATTGTTAAATAATAACCATGTTTAATAATCACTAACCCTAGCCCTGCTAAAATGGAGTTGTGGTGGGTTTAGAGCAGTTAGTTTTCAGACGACTTTTCTCTGGTGGGATGAGGTCCTTGTAATTCCCAGCAGCACCATTCTGCTCTGTGATTTTCTGTGGGTTGCCCGCGCACACCAGTCTGACCTATAGCCTCTGATCAGTGGGGAGGGGAACTAGCTGTATTCAGTTAAATCCACGATAGCAGTGCTGGTCCTCCTGGTTGGGCATTTGAAAGTGAATCCTTTTGTTTCTGTTTTAATCATCTTCTCTTTTTGCGTGTGCACATTTGTACAGATGTGTTTTGGAATGTTTTTGTAAAGTATGATTTTTGGTTCTGAAATAACAGAACTTAGACTCTGCCCGTTCACACTCATCTCCATTACCGGCTCAGATCCACCAGCGGCACTTTAGACATATATCTTTTTTACATACTTCTTCATCTTCTATTGAGAGGTGTGTCCCTTTCTCTTGATTGCCCATCTCCACACAAATTACAAATTTGCCTCAATAGGCTTTACACTAACACAACATCCTGTTCCTAGACCCTCACACCAGATAAGGAAAGAGGTCACGTCAGGGTTTATCTTAGTATGGTGACTGTGGAGCTGATAGAGGGTTGCTACCTGATGATGCCACATCAGCAGGGCAGAATTTAAGGGTCACTGGGAACTGAACCAAAGCCTTCCACTTGATAGATGGGCTTGGTCCTCATCAAAAGCACGGTCCAGGACCTTGTGTCTGTTCATTTCATCAGCTGTGTAGTCAAAGAGGCTATTGAGATGGACAGGTCTTCATACAACCCATATGTGGGAAATTACCTTCTTTTCTTTTTTCAGGTGAATTCAAGGACACCAATATTTTGAATAATTTGTCTGATTGAAAGATGATAAATAACCGTTCATATTATGGGGTGGCACCTTGGAGCAGCTAAACGATGGTTTATTTTCTCTTTGTATTTGGTTTGGGGGGAGACTCATATGCTTATCAGCCATTTGCTGGTTGATTCTTAATTATTATTTTGGGGGGTTTTTTGGGGTGATTTTGATTCTTATGTAAAAATTCTCAAAAGGGCTTAAATCTGAATGTAATCCATATCATTGTTAGATACTAATGTGCTCAGAAATTGAAATATATTTGAATAATGTATTGCCTAAACCCTGTCTCCTGTCGTCTGTTTCTTTAGTCTCCAGAAACAGGAAGTGGTGCTGTATCCACTCAGCAGACCTGTCTCTAGTGGAGGATCAAGAGCAAAATTATACCACCTTTGTCTTTTCACCAAGTTAAAATACAGGTTCAAACCTCATGTGGGTTTTTCATGCTTGCAGTTCTCATTTGAGTCATGGTTGAATAAAAATCAGAAATATGTTGAAATATAAAGCTTAACTTTAATATACATAGCCATAGCTGTTTTTGGCTCAACTTGTTGATGAAACATTTCATGAATTATCATCTTTTAAGTTGTTATTAAGGAAAAAAAATATGTTCACCCATTTTACCCATAAAGTGTTTCCTTTAGTTGATATTAATAATAATAATAATATCAGGGTGAAGGGTACAACCTGCAGCAAAATGCTGAACCTTACCATCTGAATGTTTTGGTGATTGACCTGAATGATCATCAATGAGAACTTGTAACATCCCATAGTGGATTAGTAAAGTTTTGCAGCAAGGCCCCAGTGTTGGTTAGTAAGCCAGATGGAAAAGCAATAAGGAATAGTAAATGGATTCATTTTATACAACGCTTTTCTAATCTAGCAACCACTCAGAGCACTATACAATGTACGCCTCACATTTACCCAGCATGGTGGAATAAGCTTAGCAAGGGGCAGCATAGCTCAGGAGGTCATCTAATAATCTACAGATTGGTGGTTTAATCCTTTGGTGGTTCCTTCAGACAGCATGTCAAAGTGTCCTTGAACAAAATACTGGACGATTAACTGCTTACACCCTGGCTGCAATTGAATGGTGACCTATCCAGTGGATTTCTCCACCTTTCTTCCAATGAGCACTCCAGCAAGACTCCATGACCCGACTTTGGATAAGTGGCCGATGATGGATTGAGGATTAAGGCCCGTTCCTGATCCTCCGCAGTGGGATCGAACCCGTAACGCCTGACTTTGAAGTGCGAGCTCTACTGGGGAGCTACCACAGGCACCTTTTATACCCTTTTCAAGAAATGTTAATTCAATTTATGAAGTAAAGGAAAGCCATTTTATTTGGTTATTCTTGAAATGAAATTTGTCCTCTGAATTTATCCTATCCTATTGTATAAGAGCAGTGGACAGCTGAAGTAATAATAATAATTCCCTTATCAGTCGCGCAAAGGGGAAATTTGGAATCTCTGCATTTTTGACCCATCCTATTGTATATGAGCAGTGAGCTGCCAACATATGGGGCTCAGGGAGCAGTTAGGGGTTAAGTGTCTTGCTCAAGGACACCTCGACATGCTATGTGAAGGACCGGGGATCGATCCTGCAACCTTCTGATTGCTAGACGACGGCTCTACCCACTGAGCTATGCCACTCCCTTACAGAAGCACATAGGGAACTGCTGGGGATTCAGTGTATTGCCCAAAGACACTTCAGCATGCTTTCTAAGGTGCCGGAGCTCAGACTTCAATTTCCCAATTACTAGACAACCTGCTCTACATCCTGAGCTATGTCTTTGAGTATCTATGTATTTCCTTTCTGTAAATCATATTAACAAACTGATTCACAAATTCCCTTATTTAAGACCACACAAGCCACATAAGCTGGTCCTTGTATTCTCACAATTAAGCTTAGTTGTTCTTCCTGCCTCTGTTCTGCCTTCCACTTTGCTGCTATAACACAGCAAACTTCCCCTTGTAGGACTAATAAAGGGATATCTTAACCAAGAGGCCTGGACGACCCAGAGGGGGACACTAGTGAACCCAGAATACTTTATCCAACCTAACCCCTATACCCATGTGAGGCTTAGCCAGTTATGACCCACTAACTATGGACCCCCGGTTGTAGTTGGATACTGCGCAGCCGGGATTCAAACACCCAAGTGAATGACGCAGAGATGCTCTGAACATAGGTGCCTTAACACCCTACGCCAGCGGAGGCCTATTTTATAGATGTAAAAATATAAATAAATGAAGATATAAATTTAACCTAATCAGTCACACAAAGAAAAATGTGGAATTCTCTACATTTTAACCCATCCTATAGTATAGGAGCAGTGAACTGCCAACATACGGTGCCCAGGGAGCAGTTAGGAGTTCAGTGTCTTGCTGACACTGGAGGACAACTCGACATGTTTTCTGCAAGACTGAGTTTTGAATCTGTCACTAATCACCAGATGACCGCTCTACCCACTGAGCCATGCCGCCCCCACTTGAACGATCATTGTCCTGGAAGGAACTCTGGAGTACAGACCGGGATAAGTTGTCCTTC
>OMLC01042459.1:0-22674 GCA_900302585.1 Regalecus glesne
ATGCACAACCCCCCCCCACACACACACACACACATACACACACACACACACACACACACACACACACACACACACACACACACACACACACACACACACAACCACACACACACACACACACACACACACACACACACACACACACACACACATGAGCTTACACTGAAGACCCCTGTGAGGCAGGTGAAAGGAAATGTATGTGCTCAGTCAGCCCATCCATCCCTTGCTCACATCAACCCCCCCAGCACACACATACAAACAGATACGCACACACAGAAACACTCATGCACACACGGTCCCCTACCTTCTGCCGTCTCTTCTCCTTGCGTTTGTCCTCAGTGGCCTGAAGCATCTTCTCCTTCCACAGGTTGAAGAAGTAGGAGGGGTCAGTGTAGAACTTCAATGCATCCTTCTTATCATCCCTACATGGATGGATGGATGGATGAAAGCGTCAGGTACTAACCATGTGATATGTGCATTGACCATGGAGAAACTGGTATTTACTGACCTATAGGGGCTGAGTATGTTCAGCGGTGGAGGTTTGTCACAGCGCTGGTACATCTCCACAACAGGGTTGGGGACGGAGGTCCGCGACACCACCTGCTGGTCTTGTATGGTACTGCTCTTAAAAGCCTTCCTCATGTTGATGTCCTGAAGGGAGACTGCAGAGAGAGGAAGAAGAGCAGTTTAACAACATGCTCAGCAAATCCTCCCCAAAATCATCCCACGCCAACAGCAAGCAACTCTTCCTGGCAGCATATACAGAAAAACTTTCTCTGTGCATCTTTAACCCGGTTTGAATGTTCAGTCCCTCATAACATCCGATTTAACACTTCAGACGTTAGCTTAGCAGCTTAATTAAGTCGAATTGAGATAAATCCCGCATGGAGGATGCTGACCTTTGACCTGCATCCTCTATTTGGTTTCAGGCCAGCAAAGTTTACGCGGCTGGATGAAATCAGGATTTGTGTCAGGGAATACGATTGCTGCTCAGCACAAAGCAGTGACGTAAGCCTCGCGCAACAGCCGCGAGTGCAGAGGGCTTATGTGACTGAGGTCTCAAAGCATTGGTTGACATAAATGGGGGAGACAACTTTCCTTTAAAAGTCTCATTTCATTCATTTTGAGGAGTGGGTGGGAATGAGTTGGAATAAATCTTAACTTTTGGTTTATACTCTGCTAATATATCCCCCAAAGCTAAGCTTGAACCCGACAGGACGTAGGTTGCCGTCAGGCAGTGCCACAGTGCAGGGACCAGGGAGGAACATCTGACCAGTAGGATGTGATGTGTCAAACACAACATAAGTGAATTCTGGAATTCTGTGAATCACACCGAGACAACGCCAGGAAAACGACAGTCCCATAACTAGGAGGGCCGCAGAGCCACGAGCAGAAACTATTTCCTTGGGTTTGGAGTCACGGGCCTTTGTGAGACCAGTAAATTCCCAGGATCTTATCCGAGTCTGACAAGGGTAAACAGCTTGTGCTTTTGGATGGATATGGAATGTGGGAGTTTGCAAAGAAACTCCATCTGTAGAGGCAGACGTACACACACACACACACACACACACACACACACACACACACACACACACACACACACACACACACACAACACACACACACACACACAGTATTGAGCATAGGTGAAGATACAATCCTGTCTCCTTCGATGGGGAGGCCAATTTCGCACCCTGGCAGAAAGCCAAGGTTGGTGCATTGCAACAGCACTGGTGTAGCCCAGTCGTCCTTGTGTGCAAGTCTGATCGGTCTTTACATTTCTGTGTAGTCTACTGCAAGGTGAATGATTTATGATCTGTGCCTATCTAGTGCCACAAGTCAACAAACTCCTGGACCGGTTCTACATCAGACAGAGGCCGGGGGCTGTTTTGTCCCAGGAGGTGGAGGTAGTCAATGACCTGGTGCTGTGCATCAGTCGCAAACTGCCAGAGAGAGAGAGAGAGAGAGAGAGAGAGAGAGAGAGAGAGAGAGAAGTACAACACTATAGAGAAGGAGAGCCTGGCCATGAGATGGGCAGTCGGCGCCCTCCACATCTACCTCCTAGGACAGTCACTTGACCTCTGTTCGGATCATGCCCGACTCCGATGGCTCCATTGCATGAAGGATGCTGACCAGTCTGGCCTTACAGCCTTTGGAGTTCAGGGTGGTCCATAGGCCAGGGACACAGATGGCCGTGGCTGATTTCATCCCTCACACATGGGGGCTTGACTGTCGGCCGAGTGTGACCCCAGGCCTATATTAGGGTAGTGGTGGTGTGGTAGCAGGGGGGTGGGAAGGTATGGTCTTGGCAGGAAGGGGGGAGTGAGGGAGAGCAGACATAATGGTGAGTCTGATTACTGATCAGCCTCAGGTGTGCCAAACTAACAAACTGACCTTTACACTCTGCAGTCAAGCTGGGCACGGAGCTGACGGACATGAACAAATACAGGGTAACAGTTAATCTGCGGTGAAATAGAGAAGGGGCCAGATAGTAGAAGCTCCAGCGCCGCCGAGCACTGGCCTGTGCAGCATCCAGATAAGACTTCGACCTTTGCAAATAGACTGGTAAATAAAAATCCTGGGTTTCCCCACCCAATGTCCACCATCTCAGAACCCTCCTCTCCCACGGTTAAGGTGGGGTCGCGGCAACTCAATGGTTAGGGCACGTGCCCCCAGTGTCAGGCATCACGGGTTCGATCCCACTGTAGGGCATCAGGAAAGGGCATCCGGCCTTACTCCCTCACGCTCAGGTAAATGTGAGGCATTCCCGATGAAGTACTTTGAGTGGCCACTCGACTAGAACAGCATTATGTAAAAATGAGCCCATTTACAGTCTTACTCTACAAAGCAGACGTGACAGTCATCTTACTGCTGCGACTATGCCTGCTCGTGTCGCCTCTGCTGTGCTCGGATGCAGAGACTCATGCCACGCCGTTTAGTGGAGGAGAATCGAGGATTCTCCTCTCCCCTCCTCCTCAGGGAGAGCACTAATGAAGCAGGAGGCTGGTCAAACGGGACCATCTAACTCTCCGCTTGGTTTCCACACAATCAATACCACACAGATGGCTACTCCTTTTCCTTTGCTTTGTTTCCTTCAGCCTCCTCTCTCCCCTCTCTCACTTTGTCCTGGGCGTCTTTCCTTGACCTCTTTTCCATTCCAACTCCTCCATTCCTTCCATTCTTCCTCCTCATGTCTCTTTACCTCCCTTGTCCGTCCTCCATCACCAGTAATCTTTCTTTCTTCCTACCTTCTCACTTCTTTGCTTCTCCTCTCTGAACAAACTTAGTCAGAAAGCCACTGCATTATTATTAGGCTGATACTTAAAGCCGCTTTTCTTCACTATTACCAACTTATTTACCCATCAGTCTTCACAATGTTTTGACATTTCTGCAACTAACCCTGCGCAATTCACAGGAGTTTGACGGAAAACAAACTTTGCAGAAAACTGATGGAAATTAGAACAACTGCACCGAAACTGTGTGTGTAAGAAGCTAAACCTGATTTCTTGCAGACATCTTAGACATCCCTCTCCATCACATGAACCAACAGTGCCCCCTGTTGTTCGCTTGGGGAAGTGGCCCTCTTTGTGGCTCTGTATAGTTGCTGCTGGTGAACTGTGGCTGCTCCTATTTTCACCATTAACCAGTCTCTATTCAACCCCCCTCCAGCCATCTCCGCCCACCAGGGAGGAATCGTGTAAGTTGATTTAAATAAATTAATTCCTCTTTCACTAGCCTACGGAGGACACTGTGAACAACAGAAAATAAAAAAATCCTCCCGCTGCAGTACATGAGGAAATAAAGAAAACATATATTTTTTCCAGTTTAAGCCCATGAGCGTACACTAAAGGACTGGAGCAATTTAAATATGTCATTCTCAATTCCATTCCATGTCTTGAGTCTGCTCTAGGGACTGAATACTAAACAGTGTACAGAGAGAAGAGACACTTGAAAAGTCAGCTGGTATGACATTAAGTTATGAGGAATAGTCAGCCCACCATTTTGTGACAAAATCTCAATAGGTAGAGTAGTTGATTGCCCAAAGGCCTGATCTAGATTTTTAGTGTCAGTGTCAATAGTTCAATAATGTGTTGACTATTAATAATCTGTAATGACTGTGTTCCATTTTTTAACCACAGAAATAACAGCAATTTGGTAGCTTCTGTTCTAATTGAGATGTTGCTGCCACAGAAACTATTTTATCTCTATAAATTGCTCAGGGTGATTATACCTAATAAGCGCTGAGCTTATGACACATAATTATACCATTGTTCACTGTTGTGGCAAACCCCTGGTGCAAGAGTAGGGAGCAAATGCAAAAAGTCTAAAAGGTGAATTTTTCTCCACCTTCACTTTGGACAGGGGTAGATAATATGGTTGAATTTTCTGCAAGGAAAAGTGAAGAATCTGTCATTACCTAAATCCGTTTTAAGGGCCAAAATTGGGCTATGAATACCCAATCTTCAACTCTAGTGTCTCTCGAGAAAATATTCAGCATATGTGAGGGGGTCAACCTTGGTCAGGATATAAATTCTACATGGTCAATTTAAGGCCTTAATATGCAGGAGTAACCTGATGTTTGGCATAATTAAAAGAAGATTTTGGTATACAGTTAAGTTTCTTTTCCTATTTGGCCAAAATCCAAAATCCATTTAAAGTTTAAAGTATCCAACAAAGTAACTAGCATCAAAACCTGACTGACTATATAATGGAAGAGATGTGGCCATATTTGAGACTACCTAATTGCCTATAAAACATAGATCATTTGATACATCTTTAATCAGTGAGATTATCTATCCCTCCACATCCAAGATCAGTCGGGATTAATTATTCGATAATTCATATCAAACATTTTTTTAAAGTTCTGATAATAGAAATGTATCATTATTATTACCATTAATACTATATTAAGCATTATCCTCATCATCATCTTAGACAAAATAACTATTGCTCTTAACCAGACTTATCTGGGGCTTGGCCTTTATAACGAAATACCCAGAAAATGAAAAAGCTATAAACCAAATAATGCATGAAAATGAAAAGTGCACAAAGCTAGCTACACTCTAGGCTGCTATAAATATACATGATGTCCAGTACTAACTAGTGCGATACAGCAGAGGACATGAGTGTGAATTAAAATACTGAATATTGGACCCCCTGACTCGAGAGCTCCCTGTAAATATGCCTTCATGTCACAGGGGAAACCGGTGGAATTTACATGTACAGTATTGGAGGGATGCATGGTGAAAGGAATGGATGGACACATGAATGAGAATCCATAAGAAAGTATAACAAAGGATGAACAGGTTTTTCCCAGACATTTGGTGTAGAAGTTTATGAGTTGTGGTGTGTAAATAAGTGCATTTGTTTTTGTGTATATGCGTTTCTGCTAATTTATGCATATATGATTGTAGTTAATACACAGTAAGGAAAAGGGGGAATGAACCTGGTTTGTTCTGTGTGAGCAGTTGTTCTGTATGTGTACATTTCCATGCTTGTGCATATGGGTCTGTAAGTTTGAGTGTGTGTCCATGTGTGTGTGTGTAGTACCTCAGAGTCTTCTGTCTGGAGCCCCAGCTGAAGGACAGCACTGGGAGTCTTTAGTTTGGCTTGGCTGGATTGAGCCATCTGCAGGTTCAACTGCCAGCCGATGTGCTCCAACTAGAGCAAGAATGAGCACACAGAAACACACACACAGTAAATCTTAGTTGCAAACCAAACAGAATAAAGCAGCAAAATGCATTCTACAGGGAATGCACACATAGACTCACACACGATCAATGTGCAGTGCAATGATTCAGTCTTCAAATCAATGAAATGGAAAGTATCTATTAATTAATTTCTCGGCGAGGAGAAATTAATTATATGCCTTTGACCCATCCTATTTCAATGAGGAACAGTAGGCGCCTGGGAGCCAGCTCCCCCCCAAGGCTGGTGTCTTGGTCAGGGGCACTGATGGTACAACCCATCAGAGCCCACTGACGCCAACTTGTGAAAATGACTGTGGCTGCTGCACATCTGAAAGGACAGACATAAAAGCACATCCAGCTCATGTTTTCTCCCATTTAAATGGGTTTAACTACTGTCATGAAAATAAAACATGGATACTCATGCGTACAAGACCTTTCCACACACCAAAGCTCAAGGCCAAGTCACTTTATCTGTTCTTTCCTACATCTATGGAAAAAGCGGATCATACTTTTGAACGTTAATATCTAAAAGCAACAAATCCAACGTTTATCAGTTTTAAGCAAAAGATGGAGGTGCAAGTCATCCATGACTAGTTCAAGTCATGTATTTGGTGGAGTCATTAAGTTAAAATCCTGCATCATGTGTTCAGTTTATTATATTGGATAGCTGGTTATGGAAATAATGTATTCATGCATGCTCAATAACCCGGGTAAGGAAATCCCATCAAGTGGAATCAGTTCATCTTGACACAACATTTAGTGGGAGAAACGGTTCACCACTAATACGGGTGACAGCTTCAGTCTCAACTGACTGCAGGCATCCCAACCCTTACATACAACACAGAGGCATAACCAAAATCAACAATGGCTTCATATGCAAACTGTGTGACCATTAAGTAGAGTTAAAATGGACATGTTTTATTGTTGTATGTGTTGTCCACTGGGGATTGGGGAATAGTTGCAGTCAGATGTACACCCCCACCCCTCCATTTGAGGCTGAAGAAGTCACTTAGATGAGTTTCTCTCAATAAACAGTGTCCCTTTTAAGAAGATGGGAGATAGGAGCAAACCTATTGAGGATGCTCCAGCTCCACTACACCCACAGGGCTGCAGCCTTTGTACCCAACACTTAACAATACATGTCTTTGTATGAGGGAGGTACCTGGGGTACCCGGGGGAAACCTGTGCAAACACAAGCAATTCATGCAAATTCCAAGCAGGGAGGATGCAGACCAAGCCTTAAAGTGCTTTCTCGCCAGGTGACAGTAGGAACCACTGTCCTTACATAGTGCCAACACCACCATGCCACCAATGAAGATGCACTGAAGACAAGATAAGCAAACGTCCATTTTATCCAATAGCTGGTTTTGGCATTATGAAAAACTTTAGAGATGAATAACCTAACTAAGATAACATACTGGGCCTAGCTCACTGAATCGGACTGCAATCTTGAATCAATACCAATCAAACTCAAGCTTGACAGCCACTGTCCAGGTAATATCAGCAGTGCCTACTGAGAAAGCTTCTGGGAGAAGAAAAAAAATTAAAACTTGCAGCAAATTCTTGTCATGTTTACTTCTTACCAACCGTGGCAATTTACTGACTGACTGGCTTCCTGATATACTGAATGATACCCCATCAGTCAGCCATTGCAGGTTGATAGATTCACCACTCTGTGCCGAGCAGAGGCAGTTAAGTGTTTTATGAAGCAGACCGAGGCCATAATAATAAACTACGTGAATTACAGAGTCTGGATGCCTCGGCAGCATCAGGAGACAGGTGTGAGACGTGTCTGACTCCAAGGAGACTAACGGCACTAAGTCGTTCACTCGCAGTAAAAGAAACATTAACAGCATTAATTGATTGAAAACTTGAGGCCTTCATCTTTAATTCATTGACTTTACTTGGATTTTAAGTTAAGTGAAAAACTCATTATCATGGTTCCACTAAAGTGATTTGTCAGTGTGACTGTACCAGCCCCATGCCAAGTCTTCCCTTGGGCTACTCACCTGCCTGTCTTTTTCAAGTTCAGCCTCGCTTTTTGTGTCTTTTGTTGATTATAATCATGAAGCACAACAGAAAGTTTTTGGTAAATGAAATAATTATCATTTTGAGATGCAACCCACAGCATAATTGTCAGTTCCCAAAAAGAAATCAAAGAAATTGACATTCTTTTAAACCATAATTTGATGATAAAGAAAGCTGTGAAAATTTGACCAAAAAATAGAGGTAACACTAAAAGTCAATATTACTCACAGTTTAAATATGATGCCCAAAGGAGTTTTGAGTGAATTTATACACCTTAGCTGCTGATTCAATCCCTTAAGTGCATTAAAAAAATAAAACTCTCCAAGACTATGTTTAATCTACAAAGAGCTAAGCAATCTGAACTGTATTTACTGGCATCTGAAATAACAAACGTGTCAAGTGTGGATTTCATTGGATGTGATTTATGTGTTTTTGCTCAGCCAATTACATTCATCATGTAAGAGACTGAAATCTCCATAGGACTGATTAAAAAATAAAATGAAATGAATGAATAAATAAATGAATGATAATAAACGACCTGTCCGTTTCATCTGGGAGACTGATATCTGGCTTATAAGCTATGTCTTGCATTATTTGTCAAGTCCCCAAAGCCAAGGCAGAAGCCCCTTTGTCAATCGATGGCACTCACTATCTTGTGCTTGTCCAACAGCAATAGTAGCTATTAATGGATGGGGGGTGCAGACGTCTATCTAGAGAGGTTCACAAAATTAAGGCATATCTGAAAGTATGACAAAAATTGACAATTTGACCTCATAACATCGTCTGTGACCGCAATGTGTCTCTTGTAGAGCACAATGTTCACAAGAAAAAAACAGGCAAGCCAGCCAGAGTTCCTTGTACGCAGAAGTCATTTGAGGCCAAGAGTGTTGTGACCACATTTAAAGGAACACCTCTGAGATACTATGATCAATATTTATGCAACTAAAGCATCACTTAACTTGAACAAAGGGCAATTGTTTTGAGTATAGGACAATATTTTAGATGGAGAAGAAAGGTACAAAGGCTCAAACTGAATTTTATGCATGAGCAGAACTGTTGTAGGTTTCAGCTTTGCCCTTATCAAGTAAAGTTAAAGAGCAGCCGTGCTATTACCACTTCTTTGAGTTTGCTACCATCCTAAGGTGAGAGACCATCTGCATGTACTGGGCTGATTTTGTGGCGATGGGATGGAAGAGTGATCATCATTGGCGGTCACTTGGGGTTGAGTATGGCTGTCCTCCTCCTAGGCCTTAAAAAACGTTATGGAAGATGCATGTACATGACTTTGTTTATCTTGGGGAGACTGGGGCACAGACAGCCACCACATGGTCCCTGACAGATCCGGGTCAGGATCCAGTGACATGGAGTCCAAGATGACTGGGGGCTAGTTCTGCTGGAGGCTTCATCCACCTTCCCGGCAATTGTAACGCTTCCCTAAAGTCACCCATCATCCTCTGCCTGTTCCACTCTTGAGGTCTTAATTTTGGTTGTTCCCTCTCAGGGACCTCCCCCTTGACCTTAACGCCATGGGTGACCCTACCAGGAGCACAGCTCCAGATGGCATTGCTCTCAAGATCTCCACATCATGCAAGCTTCTCCACTACGACAAGGTGACAATCCACAAAGAAGAGAGGAATGGAATGAAAGAACGGAAGCATAGCAGGATAAACACAGCTGCTGCTCCGCTTCATTTAGGTCTGCTAATGACTAAGAACTGACACAATTATTGACCGTTATCAATGCTCTCTAATTGCTACACCTCAATCAAAGATAGCTGTCATTAATGTTATTGGTTGCAGTTGTGTTTATCCTGCTACACTTATATCCCATCATCCCAATTTCAGCCAAGCACTGACAGATGGATTTCTACATTTACAAAGCAGCACTCACAAGAGTGGTTTGGGGTTTAGCTGTTCTAGAATCAAGACACTGTGAAAGACCCAGTCAATCACGTTGTGAAGTCATATTCTGAACAAGTACTGATGGTAACCAGCTTCTAACTGATTGTCAAAGAATTTGAATATCAACATTGACAGTTGACTCTTGTTCTAATACTAAGGGACTCAGTCATCTATTCCTGGTCTGTCCCTGCTTCAGGCAGTCCAGGGTGCAGGAGACTGGGGCTTGTGACAGCAGGGATCTGGTGGGGCCCACACATGCAATCATCAGTACACCGTTACTTGTAGGGAATTAAGAGTCTATATATTTGAACTAGGGGGGGGGTTCGCTGGAAGAAACTCATGGAGCACAAGGAGAAAATAGAAACTCCAAAAGAAGAAATGGGAGCAACCCAAGATCCAGCTCTTGTGAGGCAAATAAGCTGACATCCTCCCCACTAATAAGGAACTGGCAGACCCCAAATCCTAGCAACAACCATTCATGATTGACTCATAAAGGTCGTGCTCAGGGACAAGAACAAAAACCAACAACATTATTTCAGACTCCAACCTGTCAGTTGCATAAAAATAGCTCTGCAGACTCTGGCGAAGATATCAGGAGACATGTGTGGCAGGTCTTTTTCATCCCTACAACTGTGACAGAGAGAGGTAAAGAAACAGTCAAATGTCTTGTGCTTGTCTGCCTCACCCTCTTTGGAGTGAAGATTCTTTGCCGGAGCTTCTCCACCAGCTCAGGGCCAGCAGTGGCCCAGGTCTGGGAAAACACCTCAGCCTTGTCCGGGTTCAGATGAACTGCTTCCAACTGCTGCTGCAGAGAATGCGGCTTCACGTTGTGATACACTGCCTGTAAGGGGTAGGGTTGTGATGAGAAGAGGGGGGAGGAGTAGAGGAGATAAAAAGAGTGAGAAGGATATGTGCTCAAGAGTGATGCAATCGTATAATGATCTTAATAACCACAATCAGCTATGTTTTAAGAGGCACAACACACAATGCAATACTCTTAAGCCTGCAAACTCTATCTATATGAGGCGACAGTGACACCTGCTGGAGCGCTTGCCTCACGGCAATGCTGTTGTCAGACTAGATTCAGAGCAGCAGGAGAGACAGGAATACTTGTGGAGCCAATCTGAGGTGATCAAATAATCTACTGTCAGCCATCACATATAAATTCATCAGGACTGAGTATGAGCTACACACCAGCCTACTGTGTACTCTATAATTTGTCAATGCACGGTTGTGAGTCTTGTCTTTGATACACATTAAACAGTTCTCTGCAGGAGAGGGTCATCCACCAGCCCCCAATCGACACAAGGGCTGAAACTAACAATTATCTTGATAATCAACTATTCCAATGATTATTAGAATGATTAGTCAGAGAATCTAACAACTTTTGCAATGATTAATCAACAACGGCTATTGAAAATTCACTTTTATATTATATTTACATTATTGTAGCATATATGCTTGCAGTGTTGCCTATTCATTTTTATTATCCATCTAACCATCGTCAACAGCTTGTCAAAAATCAGGTCGTAGAGTCATGCTGGAACCTATCCCAGTGCTCACTAGGTGAATGGTAGGAAAAACCCTTGACAGGTCACCATTCCATCACAGAGCTTGAGGAGTTAGAGGCTCAGTGTCTTGCTCAAGGACACACGCTTTCTGCAGGGGCTGGGGTTTGAAACATCAATCTTGCAATTAATAGAAAGAAAGAAAGAAAGGAAAGGATTCCCTTATCAGTCCCACAAGGGGAAATTTGGATTTCTCTGCATTTTTGACCCAACCTATTGTATAGGAGCAGTGAGCTGCCAACATATGGCGCTCGGGGAGCATTTAGGGGTACAGTGTCTTGCTCAAGGACACCTCAACATACTGTATGCAGGACCGGGGATCGATCCTGCAACCTTCTGATTGCCAGGCGACCGCTCTACCCACTGAGCTATGCCGCCCTTATTTTTATTGCATAGATTTTTATTTTAATGTTAATAAATTCCCTTTACTAAATCATATGTATGCATATTTATATTATTATATTATCCTATTGTATAGGAGCAGTTTGCAGCTGCATTGCCCAGGGAGCTGTTACTCGTTCTGTGTCTGTCTCAAGGACACTTCAACATGCTTTCTGAAGGAGCTGGGGATCAAATCAGCAATCTTCCAATTATCAAATGACCTGCTCCACCTCATCTGGTGTTGAGTGCCTGAATCATTTCGCAAAAGCCTTGACTTTTTGCTGTTGAAAGATGTTTCATGTCCTTAACTAACATGATCAGGACTGATTCTGTGAGACCGAATCACTGGACAGTGTACAGCACTATATGTCGATCTACAAGCTGTTCATTTATAGACTAAGCCATATGTATATTTTTCATTATGACTGCCAGGGTCACTATGGGTTTTATTCTTATAATTAATAAGTAATTGTTCCCTTATTAGTCCCGCAAGAGGATATTTGCAGTTCTCTGCACCTGAACCATCCTATTGGATAAGAGCAGTGAGCTGCCACCATATGGCACTCGGGGAGCCGTTAGGGGCTCAGTGTCTTGCTCAAGGACACCTCCACACACTTCTCTGCATGTGCTGGGATCGAACCTGCAACCTTCCGATCCCCAGATGACCACTCCACCCACTGAGCTATGCCACCCCTATTGTAGTACATCTTATATTTCTGTAAAGTTAAATTCACACCATTATTTAAACATAACATGGATCTGAATGGTGAATGTAACATTGTTGTACCTCTAGATTGTCAGCTAGGTCAAATTTATTATTTTTAAAAAAAATCACATCTGAAGGGGAACAAATTTTGATTATTTCTTAGCAAGTCCAGAAAAATATTGGACATAAACTTGGCTAACAATCAACCATTGCAGAATGCTATTACTGTAACTAACAGACCCACTTTACTAAAGCTGAGCCACACTCACATTTCGCAGTTATCAACCACAACAAAAAAGATTGCTTAAAAAGATGGGAGGGTTAGTTGTTGTTTTTTATCAAAAGATTGGGGAAGATTATTCCAGAGATGTGGGGCAAAAACTGTAAAGGTGCAGTCACCCTTCATTTTGCAGTTGGAGTGGGGCAAGGATGAAAGACTGAGATTTGAGGATCAGCGTGGTCGGAAAGATGAATGAGTGAGAAGATCAGAAATATAACTCCGGCAAGGTCATGCAGTGCTTTCAATGTAATCAAAAAGATCTTGTAGGTTATCCTGAATTTCATGGGTAGCCAATGGAGAGATGAAAGAACGGGGATAATGTGGGACCTACAGCTAGTTCTAGTGAGTAATCTACCAGTTGTATTCTGAACCAACTATAAACAATTTAAAATGGCTTGATTGAGGCAAGAGAAGAGGGAATTACAGTAATCTAAATAGGAGAAGATGAAAGTGTGAAATAATATTTCCAGCTCCTTAAAAGACAACATACATCTAATTTTAGCAATATTGGATAAGCTAAGTAACATCCTGATCAAAAGACATATTCTGGTCCAAGACAATACCAAGATTTTTAATAGTAGGTTTGATGTTTGAATGAGGTGGAGCAATAAACTGATCAACTGCAGTGGCAAAGTGAATCAATGAATCAATGAATAGAAATTCAGTTTTGTCAAGGTTTAGATGGAGGAGATCAAGCAAAATCCACTCTATGATCACAATTAAGCAATTACGGAGAGGGACAGTGGATTCAGGTTATTGGGTTTGGCAGAAAAATAGATCTGGGTATCATTTTCATAAAAGTGGTATGAAATTTCTTGAAAGTGACTAAACAAATGATCCAGAGGTAGCATATGTAAAGAGAAGAGGATTGACCCAAGGATGGACCTCTAGGGGACTAAACCATCACATCCATGCAAAAAGGGACAAGAGAGGGTGCCCTTCTCACCTGCTCCAGTATGAATGACGCTGTCTCCAGGACTAGATTGAGGGCCTGTTTATCTAATGACAGCGCAGTCTGTAACTTTTGTTCCTCCTCTTCACTGAATGTCCGGTCCCCCTGCAAAGGACATGATGCATTGTGATTTTATGAATGAGAGGTCCATTATATATGTCATGATTACACCCCACGTATAATCCCTCCACATGGTCCTTGATCTACCCATGGCCTCCTCCCAGCTGGATGTGCCTGGAGTACCCCACTAGTGAGGTGACAAGGTGGCATCCTTACTGGATGGCCGAACAACTTCAACTGACTCCTTTCAACGTAAAGGAGCAGTGGCTCTACTAAAGAGTCCCTCACGGATGACTGAACTTCTCACCCTATCTCTCATTGAGGTGTCAGCCACCTTCCAGAGAAAACCCATTTCAACTGCTTGTATCCACAATCTTGTTCTTTTAGTCAAGACCCAACCATCATGTCCACAGATGAGAGTAGGCACTTGTTTATGACTCAAGAAGATGCTATTATCAAGTGGCTTTTATGCGGCATAGGACGTAGCACACTAATATAAATCAAAATGAAAAACTGCTGTAATAAGGATTCTTGCTCCAAAGTGAAACAAATACAAACACACACAATACTGAGATGTTATTAGGACTCAGTGGCACAATTAGTCAATAAAGCTACATCATTAGGTGGTTCTCCAATGCAGTCAAGTTAAAAAAAACTTAAGATAGATAGATAGATAGATAGATAGATAGATAGATAGATAGATAGATAGATAGATAGATAGATAGATAGATAGATAGATAGATAGATAGATAGATAGTTGAATAAATAAACAGACTGATAAACAAATACATGTATTCTGTCCAGGCAATTACTGAGATATAGCACATGATGAGATAAACTCCTGCCAGGCCTGTGAATCTATACTGCTGTAATCTAGGTCCAGCTATATTGCATTATGACTGAGTCCATTGTGTTGATGTCATCCTGTATTCCTATAAACACTACTATAGCTTTGCTCACATCCACTGTGTATATAACAATGTACCTTCAGA
The DNA here is from genome assembly GCA_900302585.1 of Regalecus glesne. Lineage (NCBI taxonomy): Eukaryota > Metazoa > Chordata > Actinopteri > Lampriformes > Regalecidae > Regalecus > Regalecus glesne. The sequence goes on from OMLC01042459.1 coordinate 14,559, forward strand.
TGTAGTCTTTGTATGATGCGGGAGATGAGTCTAGAGAACTTGCTCAAATCAATGGCATTGATGAAAGTCACCGCGTCTCTTATGCTGTTTGGATAAAGCAAACAGTTAAAAACTACAACAAAACCACTTTCCGAATGTAGACTGGCATGAAGACCCGTATATCCATAGCAATATAGTTATTGATAAATGTGAACAAAAATTGTGCAGGTCAGGGAGCTTATCTTTGAACTCAAGAGATACAAGCGGAATTCAGGCGCTGACGTGACTCGATTACTCGTTTCTTTTCATTGAAGGAAAACCAAAGTGAGAACCTACCTTTGAGTTTCCTTGATAATAGAAGCCATGATGTCTTTTATCTCCTTCAAATTAGTCCATCAGTAATACAAAACCGTTTTTTAGTTTTTGTTATTTTGGGTTAGAGCAGCGTCTAACAAGCTGTTGTCTTTCTTCCTGTTGTCATGAGACGACGCATGACGAGCACAGCCGCGTAAAAATCACGCTCACACTAATGGGCGTGACTGAACCCGGAAGAGGAATCTCTATTTGTCATCGTAAGTAGATCGATTAAGACGTACGTGTCATGCAGAATTTATCCGTTACAACAATACTGTGATATATCCAGAAAGTTAGACACGTAAAGAACAGCTCGACAACCTTGTTTATGAAAAAAATACACAAAATGATAATTGATCGTCGTTAACTTGCCTGTCGCTACGGAGTGGGGGATGGACAAATAGAGCCGGGGGTGGTAGAGTTGCCAGGTACTATTGATTCCCCATTTGATATTTTGCTATGTATTTGACAACAGGTTCAGAAACTAAAGCCCAAACCGTGCATTGATGCACAATAGGGGTGCCAGTCGTGAAACCAATGGGTTCGGTACGTGGGTAGAAAACAGTTGAGAGCACTTCTACTTTCTGGATTTGGATTTTACAACTGAGATTGGCGGAAGAACCCAATCTCTAAACATACTGGATCGACTTTCCATTGAGTGGAGACAGGAGTCAAGTTCATACGTTGTCGGCCATATTGGATGTACCCAGTACAAGACGGTAACTTCTTAGGCTGAGTGTTTATCGAGACCAGCAAGGTGCTAGAATTGGAGACAGTAGAAGTATGGTAACCTTCAATTTTATTGTCAATAAATAACCAGATATCCGTATTGAAGTTGCTTTTTCATATTTTTCTGCTCTTCCCTGCAGCTCTAAATACAGTTTGAAATGTATGTGGATTTTGAATGATCCCTTTAAGTATTTCAGGTTACAAAACGTTGATTTTTTTTCTTGTTATACATACAGTTGTGAATAATAGAAGCTGTTTGAAGAAGTTATTTAATACTAGCACAAAGCACAGTAAGCCTAGCGAGTGAGATGACCTGCTGTGGCGATAAAGAAAGGCACTGGGTATCTAACGGGGCCTACACTAATTCTGCCTGAATTGATGACTCTAGTATTTGATGGCCATGTTTTCAAATTGCACGACTCTTCGAATAACTTCAGGTATTCATATTCAATGGCAGACTATCCTTTCTTTCAATCATTGTCACATAACCCTATGATACAACTTCTATGAGTATTGTCAGGTCGGAACTGCCGATTTATTTATAAGAGATGTGTTTGTCCACAAGTGATTAAACATCTTTTTGAGTTTTACTCTCAAGAGAACACAAAAACAAGAAAGATTGAATACTTTATTAAATTGCAAAAGGAGAGAAAAAAAAGTCATGCACAGATTAAAATCAAGAAGAAAGAACATCAAAAGACAAGACAAATTGTTTTAAAACATTTTTGCATACAAGTAACATGAAAGAAAAAATCAGTTTCAGCATATATAAGCCTTCTTATCATCATACAGTATAGTTCAAATATTCTGATCATCGTGTATCATCATTACAAGCGATCAGACCTATTCTATTCGAAACCGATTCATTCACATGCCATGCCTGATTGATAAACTCACTGCTCTCGTCTGGCACAACTACACCAGTCAGACAGTCCCGAGAACTCATCCTACACCCATCACTCTCTCCACACAGCCAAAAGGAAACAACAAGATAACTGAAAGAATCTAACCTCAAATTTGACCCAGGTCTTTACTGTAGCAGCCGAAGTAATGGCAAGCCTCTGGTGAGGCAGAAGGAATGTACCATCGATAAATAAATACTGTTTTCTCTCTCGAACACAAAAAGCCACATAAGACATTCATTTCAAACCAAGAAAACGAGAGATAACGCCAAAAGTAGGAGTTGTAATTCACACAGTACCTTCAAGATTTATAATCATGATAAAACTTTCCATTTGAGGTTTTGGTAAACAGACAGCGTCACGGTAAACACGGGCTGACTTCTGCAGGCTGAGCATGTCATTGCCGCTATTTGAAGGAAGGGAGGTTTGGCACTTTTATGCTGATATCACCAATGTTGATGTTTCTGGGCATTTCCGGGAGGTTCATATTCTTTACAGCTGATACGGCACGAGCTGGCGCTCCTGCAATACCGGCCTACATACACAAACAAACACACACACACAACTTAGGTAAATACAACCCATAGCATTAAGTCACACAAAAAGACTGTAAATAACTATACATCATGACTCAAGATGTGACACTCAACACTGGACGAACATACACAACACAGTACTAAACGTAAAAAAAAAAAATCAAAATAAAACAAGAAACAGTCAACTTGACAAAATGCAAAAGCACTGAGGGCTATTTGAACGGACACCATGTGCAAATGTACATCCAGATGCCTACGTAGATTCGAATGCACATGCATTGTTCGGTTCTATAATGGTTTACATCACAACCAGAGCCAATTATGAATCAAATGTGAGGACATTGCGAGTCATTCAGTAATTTGAGACTTAGTCAGCTATATCTATCAAAAGGCAAAGGCAGCATTGCTTGGACACTGAACCCACCGGACTCTTGAGGACCAGTTGGGGTATAAATGCAAGGAGAGAAATAGATAAAGCAGAAAAATGGATTTGCATATGGAAAGGGAAATGTTTTAGAAAAGATATGTATGGAAAGTTTGTAAAGAATTGGATTTAGATCTATTTGTTTAACAGTGGCATGAAATATACCTTGGATGGGGTCAAATGTTCCACTACTGCTAGAACTAACACTTATATTGAGAAAGACTACTTACTAAATATGTGATTTGGCTTTCTACAACTCTGCTATTGCTAACAGGCCAAGAGGAGGTCTGTGATTGCTATGGTGTTAACTAGTAATGATATGTGAAGAGATTGCAAGCCTATAACTGAACTACAATGGGAAATCTAGTTTCAGGGACAGGGGAGGTAAACCACTCTAACACAGTGAATCTCAATGTAAAACTATAGAAGCAAAACAGCATTTCTGTAAGAAATCATTGCCATAATTTGGTACTCTAGACTCCTGGAGACATTTGAAAATTCATTTTCATGCCTACAATGTGGGAAAATGATTGAAAATCACTGTAGTTAGAGATCTCCCGAAAGAATCTTTAGCAGACAGACCCAAAGACTGCAACCAGTCTAAAGTATGGACTTGTATGTTCAAACTCTGTACGCTCCTAGATGTCAACTAGATCATTAAGGAGGCCAGGGTTAGATAGAAGGATAACACTGACAGCACATGGGCTCAGTATTCATGTCAGATTTTCAGAGATTTATTTTACCCCCCCCAATTGATGGTTCCTATGAGACCTTAACCGGTGGTTCTCTGCGAACACAGCCACAACTCATCATGGCTGCGTGATATAGGATAACAGCACTGCCCATTAAAACTGGTTCAATACTTGACTTGAACCCTAGGGAGCAGCATAGCTCAGCGGGTAGAGCGGTTGTCTGGTGATCGGAAGGTTGCAGGTTCGATTCCCGATCCTGCAGAAAGCGTGTCAAGGTGTCCTTAAGCAAGACACTGAACCCCTAACTGCTCCCTGAGCACCATATGGTGGCATTTCACTGCTCCTATACAATAAGATGGGTTAAAATGCAGAGAAATCCACATTTCCCCTTGTGGGACTGATAAGGGAATCTAAAATAGAATAAAAAATAATCTATATGAAGTGTGGTATTCATTGGGTTTTAGATGGTCATCCAACCATTGTCAACTACTTATCCGAACTTGGGTCGCGGGGTAACTGGAACCTATTTCAGTTCCCCCATTGGGCAAAAGGTGGTTGAAACACACGACATGGCGACAGTCCATCACAAGGCCCCGGACCCCGGGGTCAATTAATCTAAATTTCAGTGGTGCTCAATTATGTGTCTTGGTCGGCCATGTTTATGCATGTTTCCTTTCAACCCAAGACTACACCAGTTAATTTCCCCAAGCAGTCCTTCCCCGTCTGGTTACGGGTGTCCGTGTCAGTCAAATCAGCTAGTGTGTCGGCTTGAAAAGTCTAAATAGACACAAAAGGGTCTGTTTTGTGTGTGACAACTAGTCCCCACATTATGGGGCTGGACCTAGACAGAGTATGGGGGATTAAGGCCACATGCCCATTCTGATACCCCGCGGCGGGATCGAACCCACGACGCCTGGCTGGGCATTTCCTGACACGCGCCACTTTAGCGCTAAGCTACCACGGCTGAATGTGGTAGCAAAAAGTCAGGACCTGAGGGAAAACAAAGTGATTAAAACCCATGCAGATGTTGGTCGGCATGTGTTCTGCAGCAGTCGACAGCATTAGCAATCTGACGAAGCAGGTCTAGAAACACGTGACAGAGAGTACGAGTTCAAGCTCTCACCTCCGAAAGAAAATAAATCTGTGACAGAGGACATGCAAAATTTAAGACCAATGACTTTAAATACTTATGCCATTAACTATGTTATGTCCTTCTCTTCCCTTAGAACCTCTCCCCAGAAAAGATGACTGTTGCGAATGAAGGCTACACTTTTGGGTCTGCCGTGAAAGATTCCCATGTTAGTGACACCACTTTGCTACCATGTGAAGGGCCATATGGAGAGACTCTGAGGAGGGGAGTAAGCTTCAGTTAAAAGTTGCGTACTCGGTTGGAGGTTTCGCAGTACCTGTGTCTACCTGTCCTGCCTGGTAGACTGAAAGATAAACGTCTGTAAAGAGAGAAGAATGGAAAGAACTAGAAAAGGTCAGGAAAAAGAGAGGAATGGGGAATGTTAGAAGCAGATCAAAGTAATTACAGTTTCTCTCCATAGAAATAGCGAGAGGACCTATCGTAGACCGCGTCTCTGAGGGGGCAGGTGGCGTAAAGCTCAACTGTCTGGATCCAAACGGCATCTCTGTAGACAAGTGATGCCGGATAACAGGCGAGCGCCTCTTGGTCAACCCTCAGCAAATGTACAGAGGAGCAGGAATATTCATCATTCCCCCTTCAATACCGAATCGAGTCACTTTGATCTAGTTTCGGTTCGATGGAAAACAAAGACTCTGCGGTCTAGGGTAGGTCACGTAGGGAAGAGAAAGAGAGAGCAATTTCGGTGTTCGGTGAACAGTAATAGACTTGACTTATGCAGCACTAGTCAAAGAAAAGAAAGCAGATTCTGTTTGATTCAAAACACACAATTCAGCTCATATGACTGGAAAAAAAAAGTCTACGCTCTCCTTTTTTCTTTTGGTAAATAATTTCAACATGATTCTGTAATTGCTGTAAATGTCAAGGGAATTCGACAGACTAGATGCATTGGTCACAGTCTGTCTCATTACTTTGTACTCATATCAGGCACTTTTCTTTCGTCACTTTAGCCACACAGACCATCTGAGAAGGAACTGGCTCCACGCAGTTTTGTGCCTTTCTGTCAAAATGCTCCTTGTTAATAAAGTCACTGAGGATTTCTTGATGCATGCTTAATATCAGCGAGCAAACGGATTGTTAAAGAATGCCCTGTAAATATGAGTTTAAACTGATGTTTTGTCATCTCCACACTAGGGGGCATCACGTAGGACTGGTAATACGGAATATCATTAGTAAATTGAAACCAAAGCCTAACCCAATCATCAGTATTGTTAAGTCTTTTATATTTAATCACAAGGAGCTCAAATCCATAACAATGTGCAAAAAAATGATTGCATGAAATTGTCTCTGGCTGTAAGGATGTTGTTGTTGTTGTTTTTTACGATGGATGAATCTATGGAAATAAAACGTAGGCTCCAATAAGAGGATGAATAAAGTTTAGCTCCCAGCAGAAGCTGTATGGAATGCAAAGCAATGCCGCTGCATACAGTATACTATAACTACCGCACGGTCGAGATCAATGTATCAGCTAACAGATTTTGCTAAATTCATTTGCAAGCCAGGACGGTCTGATGTGGAGGGATTATGAAACCAACGTGCTCCTCTACAATAACCAGCAGCACACAAACACAGCCTTCCCCAGTTTTTTTCTACCGTAGGCCAAAGGGGGATGGACAAGATTGAAAAATAGAAGATGGTGATTGAAAGATTGAATGGCCAATATAGATTCAAGAGAAGCATTAATCGATGGGTGGGTTAAGCCACCGTAGAAAGGACAAATTGATGACTATAAAACTGTTGACACTGACAGATAGATATAAGAAGGAGAATGTGTTGAGTCTTGTTTAGTGTTGAGAGGAGCACAATAGCAAGAGGAAGGGCAAAAGGTGCACAAACACTCAAGAGTAGGTAGGTTGCATCCACAAGGGGCACTGAAGAGTAGCATGCAGAGTGCAGCATACACACATGCCTGCATATTTAATAAATACCTTAAACGGTAAGGCAAGGTAAGATTATACATACACTGGACGGTCAGGGTCCCCCTTACCTCAGATTTCTCCATCTTGTTTTGGGCATCCACCTGCGTAATGATCTCATTCATATTTGTCTCCAGGACCATCCCGCCCATCACCATCTCTGCCAGGATATTATGGACCTGCGAGTCGAGATAGGACACATAGTGTTGCAGCGGATGTTCTGTAACATTTGAGCAATTCACTCTTTCAGCCAGAGATATTCACGTGGGCACAAAAAATGCCAAACGTGTTGATTGCTTTCAGTCTAAAAGAAATTCTACCATTAAATTCGAGCAGAAAGTCTATTTTAACGACTGCAGAATATCACAACCATTTTCTGAGTGTCATGTTGAACAGGCTGGGTGCCATTAAGATCTTAATAACTTTGACATTCAAAAGTTGCATCACTATAGAGAAAGCCTGCTTGTGACATAACACAATGGCTGGAAAAGGGGAAAGTGACATGACAAATGGTACCCCAAGGACTTAAATGGAACAATCTATCATTCTGAGGAAAGCCCAATAATTCGCTGAAATGACAAATCCAATTAAATGTATCATATCCAGTGAGTTGGATTACACAATACACAACATCAGACTAACTTCTGCAGAACATCCCTGCCAGACTGTGATGTCACCAGACTGTCTCTGAGAAGCCAATCGTCATTCATTAGTCAGGATGAGAACATGAAATCCAGTACTTCTTACCTTGTCCACGTGGAAAATTAAGTCAAGTTCACAGACATTCTCGAAGCATTTGTCCAACGTTTCCACAAATACCTGTAAATGGATTAACATTATTAACCAGAGTTTCCATTGATCTTGAAAAAATAAAACGACAAACAACACAAATCCATTTAGACTTTCCGGGCAGCTCTGTTAGGAGCCATAGTAACAGATATAGACATTTCCATGACCTTTACCTGGATTAGGTCTAAAATTCCTAGTTCGCTCTCTGAGGAGTCCACACAAAACACAAAGTAGAGCGTGGCATAGTGTCTGTAGATCAGCTTGTTATCCGACCCGCCAATCAACCTAACACATGGGAAACAGCAGGAGAAGCCGGTGAAATGGAGCAAAACCACGTCCGGTCGATTATTTCTCATGAAACACAGACATTAGCGACAAAAACATCTCTCCCATCAGGAGAACACACCGTACGTGACTAGTGGATTTTAAAGCCATGACACACACAACAAAGAAGCATCTAGAGAAAAAACACACAACAATAATGGAATGTTTCAAATTCAGTCAAGGTGTGTAGAAGGAATAAACACAGCAGCTACTCCGTGCTGCTAGGAGAGAAGCCAGGTTCATGTTTAAAAAACAGTTTTGAGCATTCTGTTAGAACAGGTCTGAAAAACCCTGTTTGGCCTTCATCTTATCAAGTGCTCCCCT
>OMLC01042460.1:0-19276 GCA_900302585.1 Regalecus glesne
AAAGCAGTAGAGCTTAGAAGAGCCAGATTTATCTATTGATGAGGCATTTTTATCCAACAAACATGTACTTATGTAAAAATGCTGTATTTGATGAGGGCATGAAACTGGGTTCCGATGAGGATAATGAAACTCAAATAGACATTGTTGAGGTATCTAGAATGGGAACACAAACATTTGAGGTATGCAAGGTGAATATGGAGACTCAAACAGATGAATTTGAATATGCTTTCAAAGCAACTAAGGTGCAACCATTCACTGAAAGCTACTTCTTAAGCTCAGATGAAAAAGGTAATTTTTACTCACGTATACCAGATTATGACATTCTCACTGGTAAACCATGATTTGGTTTATCTGTATAATGGCGAGTTTCAAGAACCACATACATAAGCAAATTGATTGGTTCTACTGGAGATTTTAGGTACGGTATTCATTCTCTTGAATTAACACGGGATCCATACCAACACATGCTATTTTCTCAGAAGATCTTTTCTTCACACGTGCCTGAAAGTTTCTTCCTGTAATCTGAAAGCAGAATATGGCTGTTTTCGATGAAAACATTTTTCCCACCAGATTTTCTTTCGTCACACATAACCACAGCAACAATGGAACACCAATATGGCGGACAACCAAAAGTCATAAATGTAAAGCGGGGTGATACGTCGTGTAAATGATCTATACAATGCAGAGGACCACACTCATTGTTGGAATACAATGACCAAACAAAGTGGATTTTCTTCCCATTCTTATTTAGGTCTTTTCCCTGAGATCCCCAAAAGTAGGATCTTAAATTCATAGATGACTAACAGAAAGTCATGAGTGTACGGTTCAAACTAGCTGAATCCAGGTGATTCACCAGCAAGATATAAACACAAATGATTGATTTAAGTCTGTTGTTGAGTCTAAAAATCCCACTTTCCATCGCAAACTGCTTGTTGCCAATGTAGTAAGCGGAGTTTTCTTTGAATAAGAACCTAAATCAAAAATCACCACTGCCCATGTCACCTGAAAATTCTTAAGATACTTTCCTCTTCTATATTGGAAAAGGGAATTTTCTCACCTTACAAGTGGATTTATTTCATTCTTGCTTTATGTAAGAAGAACGTAGGACATGTCCTGCTGGGAGTTTTTCATTGTAGGTTTTTTCTTTTGTAGATGTAACCAAAAAAGTCCACTCCTGAAAATTATTCGGCCCAAAAGTGTGAGAGAGAGAAAGGAGACATAAAGTTGTGCGCATTATTTTCACCTTTTACGATATAGAGAAGCTTTATCTTTAAGAGAAGCTTTATTTGTTCATCACTATACGTACTTACAAGGAAATTTGTTCTCTGTGTTTAACCCATCTTACTGTATCGGAGCACTGAGCAGTGTCCAGGGAGCAGTTAGGGGTTCATTGTCTTGCTCAAGGACACTTCAACACACTTTTTGCAGGGATCGAACCACCAATCCTCCAATTAGTAGACAACCCCCCCACCTCCTGAGCTATGTGACCTCTGGCCCAACGATGAGCGTTCCAATGATATCCGTAGCATCCAATGTGTTAATATACCTTGGAGCATTCCCGTATTACATTACGGAATAATTGGACAGCATAGTAGGACATCACTGCACCCCTTTCTCTCCTGAATTAGGAGGGGAGGGGTAAGAGAGCCTTATTGATCTGGCCTCTGAGTCTCTGATCAATCATCCCAAATCAGCCCCCTGAGGCCAGGCAGGGACAACAGGTGACAAAGATCGTCTTTATGACCACACGGACATCAATTCAAACACATTAATCCCAAGAAACGTACGAAACATTGACGTGGGTGGTGTTACAAGAAGCAGCCGAGATAAAATTTCAATTTTCAACAAAGGTGCGTCAGACCACAGGCCGACGTGCATGACGCATGTGTCCTGCCACCTCATCCACCTGCTCAGCAATGCCTCCACTGCTCTCCAGGTGACGGAGGTGGCAAAGGAGCCTGCTTTGGATTCCTGTAATTGAGTTGAATAAATGATTGTGCTTCCAGTCGTGGTTACTCGGCCTCTGCAGCTTTCTGCCTGGCTAGAGCCACAGACGATTTAATTAATTTTTAATTAGGAGGGAAAATTGCAGGCCTATTCCACTGGGACCTTTAAGACATCTGTGCATTAGAGATAACATTCCTAAATACCCTGAGTCTCCCAACTGTGGGAGCTTTGAGGGCAGCACTGCTCACACGGTATAGGGCCACAGAAGCTCGGAGGCGGTTAGAAAATTCCTCCGAGTGCATGTCTGCTGGACTCGACGACGGCATGTTTGTAGTTAGTGTGAATGTCACCAGTCCAGACTGAACTAAGCCTCTGACTCTAGGAGAAGATTTGCTGTCACTCATCAGTCATAGAGATTCATGGACTGTCACATGCAGGTTTAATTGAGAGATCGATTGAACTTTCTCGCTGCTCCATTCTCCTCTGTCACTCACATACTCCCAGTTTGTGCTTGGACACAAGCGCAAACCCTGATGAATATGTTATGCTGTACCATTTTGCTCCTTGCCATGTAATCCCTCACATGCTTAGCCCATCAATGCTGAGGCCCAAGCTTGATGTATAGCGGTCCTAGTTTGTAAGAATGCGGCAGCTGGATGTTCAACAGCCTGTTGGTGGATGTTTTACAGCCCTGGCAAGCCCCATGTTGTCACAATGTGTTCAATATCACAGCGCTTCAAAATTTACTACATGCTTCCAGCACTTTCCATTTATTCTCTTTTATTGCCATACCGACACACATTGATCCTGGCAAATAATGTTTTTTATTATTGAATATTACCCCACGCGCTCCATAACCGGATTTATTTTCTGTCCAGCGTGTCACTGTGGAGGCATACAGATATCACAGTAGATATAAAAGACACGAACGATCCTGTCGAATGCGAGAGCGATGACATCAACAAGGAACAGCATCTGTAAGCAAGACAGGATGTGTATTTGTTGTGTCTGAGCGATACTCTTGACCTTCTCTCGCTGTGAGCGTTTTATGGCAAGACTACCTGTCATTTGACCTCGCGACATGCCACAGATCTCTCGATGATTCATTTAGCTCTGAGGCCACTATTTATGCACATATGATAGAAATACGCAGCAAGGCAATGTGATTTAAGCACTTATGCAACAACCTGGCCAGTTTACACTGGTGAAACTTGCGAATTGAACAGGGGCGAATAAAGAATCTAAAAATGCAGCATGAACCTTTTTGTGGCAGTGGCTTTCCTTTCCCCAAAGGAACTGGGCCATATTGCAGTGTTACATGTTGTTACATTAATAAATGTGTTTTCGAAGGAAGCATTTCCCTGGAAGAACTGGTGGCAGAGCATGGAGGAGCCTAATTAGGCTGCTGTCCAGGAAGCTGTAGTGTGTGTGAGAAACGCCCTTTCTCTGGCATTTAATCTAAGCCTGTCACATCCACTTTGCCTCGCCCTCAGCCTCAAGAAGAGCCGTGTATGCATGACTGAGGGGACACCTGAATGCATCGGTGTAATCCTCCCTCTGGGAATCAAACTGATATGCTTCTCACAAGACACAGGCTGATGACGGTCCATAGGTTGCTTCCAGATTTGCATGCGATGTGTCAAGTGGACCTCTTCTCCATGTATGGGTGAAAAAGGCCGTAGGAGTGTGTTGGCAAGGGAGAGCGGAGATTATGACCGGCAGGGAACTAATTGAAATAGAGAAAGCCATAACAATTCGACAGAAACGGTAATCATTATTTTACAGATGTTGTGCCACAGTTTGACAGACCGATTGGACTCCTTTTTTCTGTTCGTTAATCAAATCATACCGTTGAGACGTGGACTGCAGACAGAAGCCAAGGAAAACAGAATTGCCGCAAGTGGTTATGCGGTCAAGCACTGGTCAACAGGTTCAGAGACCAAGAGTTGTGATGGGACAAAGTCTAACCTACCCTGAGCTCCCTAATGCCCCCTGCCCTTGCAAATCAATTTTTGCCTGGAGGAAAAAAGCATGAAATTGTGCATTTCTAAGACCGTGTTATCAGCAGTGCTGGACCAGTGAATTGAAGCACTGAAATTATTTCTATTGTTTGTATGCAAATGTTGCTGTTTCTCAAAAGGACGCAATTAAAGGCAGCATTTGTTGATTCCCCCTTCTCCATGGTCTGCGACTCTCTGTTCAAGTCTAATGGAAACCGCAGAGAGAAATGCTGCAATATATGGTGCTTTATAGTGAAGGAGGGGCCGCGGCGGCTCAGTGATAGAACTTCAGGAACTGATGAACCAGAGGCTGCGGGATTGAACCCACCGTGGGGCGTTTGAGGGGGATCCGGGCTTAATCCCCCACATTCCATCTAAGTCCATGTCCACCCCCACAACATGGGGACTAATCGTGAGATGTAAAACGGACCTCTCTCACCATTGGTGCAGTTTCCACATGTTTTGATCGGCAGAGTATTTATGTCACTCATGTTTGTTTCATGGTCACTGACCATATTATCAGCTGCAGGGGTTACCTATAGTGAGGCTTGTTAAGCTCATCTGCCACTTGCTGCCACAGTGGATGTCTTCTCGGTGGTGCAGGAGTTTAATAGGTGATAATCACAGTAGGATATGGGAGGGCAGGCCAACAGGGTTTTAATGGCCTCAGATGGATGTGTCTGTCTACAGTGGGCCACAAAAAAGAGGCACCGGTCCCATCACTTGCTCCCCACACTGACACTGGGCTGACCTTCTCCAAAGAGACAGGGAAATGTCATCTCAATTACACCAATCGCATGGTCCGTTTCTGTCACTGTAGGCCAAAGGGACATGCTGACGACTTTTGACAGCTGGATGCTAAGAGCTGAAATTGCCCCATTAGAAACGTTTTCCATTCGGAATCTAAATGAACTTGAGGCTGTCGCACAGGTCTGCGGCTAGATGAAGTGGATGGAGTTACTCGCCACGGTGTGTTCATATTCATCCATCTTATCTCTTATATTCTCCCACTGTCTTCAGAAGGGTTCGCGGGGAATCGGGGGGGAAAATACTAACACACTCTTAAGTGGTGCTAAGAGAGAGAGGACGCGACAAGACCGTCAGACTTCACCGCGACAAAGAAAACAAAAGTCTCATCATTCACCCTGTCAGCCGCTAGTCACGTTTAATTTATATGCATGAATATACTGATTGAACTTTTCCGAAGCTAAAACATCTTGTTCCTCCGACAAAGGCTAATTTAGTACCTGCATTTGACACCAGCTTGCAGTGTTGAGATCCAAAGAGGAATGTTCGTTTTATCATTCAGATGTCTTGTCTTGACATTTCTAATTTTAGTTTTAATCACTGAACTGATAAATCTGCAATGTTAATCAAAATCCTCATATACCTGTTTAAGTGGATCATTAATCAACTGGTAATCATCCTAAGATTCACTTTCTGCTGGTATGAGCAGCACTCCCCAATACTTACATGGCCACATATAGGGACGCACACAAGTACAAAGTCACACATGCATGCACTCATGCATGTACACACACACACACACACACACACACACTCACACACGACATACACATGCAGTGGCTGAATTAAAGTTTTGCACACTTACATCTGCGTTGTGGCTATTAAATAACTGAAAATTGTGACCTTGGTTTCACACGGAATATGAAATAAGCAGGGCCATTATTTCGTTAATGCAGAGCACCGGGTAGCCCTTCAAGCACTTTAGTTTCTGCTTTAACATTTAACTGTTCTTTATTGCTTGCTGACTGGGCTCAAGACGGCAAGGTCAATTATCGAGAGGTTCCTTGCATGAGGTAATTCTACCCCACTCATCCTTTTCCACAAAGTCTCCACAAGCATCTGTAACAATCCTGGTAAACATCATGCACAAGGATTAAAGACATCGCTTTAAATTTCGATATGCTACCTTTTGCAATGTTAGCCCTTGCTGCACACAGGATGTGCAGCAAGGGTTAAAACAGACCTAAAGGTGTGAGCTTCTGTTGTATTTAAATATGCAACATGTGGCCTTGAAGAGAGGGCCAGTGCTTCAAAATAGTGTTGCACTCAGCATTATTTAAGGCTTCTAGAAACGAAAAGCCACATCCCCAAGGCAGCATTTCAGTTGAAGCAGTAGAGAAATCGAGGGAAGCCTGCAATTCACATTACAATGTAAGTTAGGTCAGATGAGGGATCGTAAACACCAAACACCCATGAAATTATTTGTATGGACCCTGCCTTAATGACACTGTATAAAGTAGCACTAATCTGGCTGAGTCTCTCTCTCTCTCTCTCTCTCTCTCTCTCTCTCTCTCTCTCTCTCTCTCTCTCTCAAAATATCTCATAAATGTATGCAGGTGCACACATAATGACACACGTACACATGAGGAGTCGTGCAGATGTGTGCGAGCACACATACACACACACAATAAATTTCAGACAGTATACCACCTACAGTAATTATAGTGACCATGCATGAAATATCCTAACCCCTACCAACAGACCCTTAATCAAAGGTCACACATGAGGGAAGAAAATGCAACAACATAATTGTTACATGCCTAATTTAATAGAACATTGCATAGGCTTTAGGCTGTTGTCTTGTATTGATTTATGTTATTGCTGCCCTATTGACTTTCCTAACAGTATTCATTGGTCTATTCACTCCAAATGTTTACCATGCTGAATATGGCCTATTACATTATCTTCAATAAATGAAATGTGCTGTGCCCGTCTGAAAGAATATGCAAGTGGTCCTCATATACCACAGGTCAATATAGCACAGATTTCTCCTGCACAGGGTGGATTTGCTGAAGACACCAGGTCATGACTAATGTAATACGATACATTTTGGCAGCAGTAATATTGCAGAAATCTTTCATCTACTGTACTCATTCGGCATCATCTCTGTCCTCCCAAAGGTATTGGCCATAGGAATTTGAAATGCAAACACGGCTGATGTTTTTCTATTCAGCAGATGTCTTTGTAGATACTCCTACATGGTGGAAACTAATTAATTGGACATTTACCACTGTCTACAACCAGCTACTAAATGCCTAAAGTTCAGAGTCCCACAGCTCAAAAAGGAATTATTCTAAAAGTTGCGGTTAACAAAATTGTCATATATGAAAACGAGGCATTTAATATGGTTTGCTCTGAATATCTGAATTTATGCTATCCATGGTTTTTTTCCTAACTTTTCAGAACTCTGCCCTTTTAGGGTAGGGACAGTTTCATAAATGAGTGTAAAAAGAGTGAAACCCACGCTTTTAGATATACATTCTATCAAAAATTATCTTGAAATGTCAAATCAAAATGTCTTTCCTCCACCTTTTTGATAAATGTGACTATACATCATTTTAGGTGCTTTCATACAATGAAGGGTGGAAGGTTAGAATTGAATGTGCATTTAATAAAACCCATGAATGATAGATGTGAAGATGACTGTTGATACACACCGTCAATAGAGATGCATCTTCTGGAATAAAAAATGCCGTGCCATTGATTTACTATTTAATTTTTCTATAGGACTGAATGCTTTCTACCGTGCCCCCCAAAAAGGGTTAGGACTTGGAAAATAGATTGGAATCCTCTTGCATGGAGGACTGACTAGCAAAGACTGCATTGAACTTGATATCTCAAATGCAAACAGCTGCTTTGACATAGCTAAACATGACTCTCATGTTCAATATAATGTTGGCAAACAGCACTAAAGCCTAGCCCACCAGCCGCAGCCTCCCTGGCTCATGTGCACTATACTGGAGAAGGCTTCAGAATTAGAAGATGCTTACTTTTCATTTTACATGTTGTCCATCCTGCCAACCATCATCAACCACTTATCTGAAGTGGAGTTGCAGCACAATGTTTGACCCCATCCCAGCGTTCAATGGACAAATGGCAGGGAAACACCCTGGACAGGTCACCATTATATCTCAGGGGCTGAGCACTTAGGGGCTCATTGTCTTTGTCAAGGACACCTTGACAACCTATCTGCAAGGATCAGGGATTGAACCACCAGTCATTTGATTACTACACAAGACCCAGCTCAAGTTGCTTTTCCTATTGCCTTGCTCAGAGGCACAGGCATGATTATCAACACCAACATACAAGTCCTTTTGATGGTGGGAGGAAACCGAAGCACCCGAAGGAAACCCACGTGGACTTTGGGAGAACATCCACACAGAAAAGATCTGGGATGGGGTTTGAAGGCAGGACTTTCCAGCTGTCAGCTAGCGGTGCTAAATGGCTTGGCCACCGTGCATGTTAATTGACGCTCTGGGTGTCTCTCTGTGTAACCTGGGTGTGAGACATTTCTAAGTTATGCACCATATCTTACTGCTATTTGTTATGCACTACCTGTGAACACCACGTGTCATTTCCATAAATATCATCGAATCTCTGTTTTATTCTGTTTGAACCCAGCACCTGAATTGTAAATAGAGAGACGGCGCATCCACAGAATTAAACCAATGTCTTCTGCCCCAGTAATTGCCTCGGGGTCTCTCTCCATGCCTTAAATCACTGACAATCGGTTGGCTTAATGTACTTTGAAAAAAGAAAATAATAATAAAGACCAATGTCGCAGCTAGGAGCTGCAAAGCCCTTTCTCTCCGTTTGCCACAGGAAGAAAAAAAGACCAACAAACAATTTGAGGCAAACAGTTTAAATCATATGCCCCCGTGAATATAATTGCTATTCTTAGAGTAATTCAAAATCCTTTTTCTTCTGCTGGTGGTTCCTCAGATCTGCTCATTTGAATAGGAAGCAAAATATCACTCCTTTAATATATGAGGCATTTCCATCCATGGATGTTTTAGCACAGGCTTCGTAGGATGGTTGCAGGGACGGCAAAATGTTGCAGGCATAAAGCGCGCCTGCATATTAACACAGCAACATTAGTACAAGGCCATGGACGCTGACTATGTAAATGAACGTTCCACACCGGCTCATTATGAGACACGGCCGAGAGGTCGTTTTTCTTGGCCCTTTTCCTGATGAAGTTTTATTTGCAGCGAGGAAATGAGTCGAGCGCCGTTTTCTCAGTCTCCTGAGAAATGTTGAAAAAAGATCCGTAAATGACCACCGTCATCATTAGCTCACGGGATTCCTTTCTTTTACACGGCCTGCCATGTGCCTTAGTGCAAAGTTTTTGTGTTTACCATTTCTGTTGCACCTACACAAGACCTGGTGAAATTATTGAAAGATGAGCTTTTGATTGAGAATCCTTGGGCATAATAAGAACATAATTTTGGCTGAAGTTTTCCTGCCATTCCCAGGACCTTGTGTGGTTCTGCAAGAGGAAAAAAAGATGCATTCAATGCAAAGGGCATGAAACAGTCCTGCACTTCCTTTCGAGGCAATGCACACAATTCAAATGAGCAAGACACCGTTTACAATAACACCACCTACAGTTTTTATGCAGAAGTTATCCTCATTTCTATGTAATAAGCTCAGGGTCAGGAGACGGAAGCAGAGAGTGCCAATTAAGACACTTGTTCCCAATCTTCTCCCTGGCTCTTTTTCTTTCTGTTCGCTCTCCCCCCTCTCACTCCTGATTATCTCTGGCGCTGCCATCCCCCCAACCTTCCCAGTTCCCTGTCAGCATCTCAACCTCATAATTAGCCAGCATTAATTAGATGCACTGGCATAATTGTTAATCAGTGGTTACGCTGGAAACATCTTGGAGAATGAAGAGAATGCCAAGCGAGGGAAGAGGAAAACAATGATTCAGTGGCAGAGAGAGGGAGCGGGATGGAGAGAGAGAGGTATTTGGATAGAGAGGGAGAGAAAGAGGGTGAGGGATGGAGAGAGAGAGGAGGTAAGAAGGATGAGAGAGAAAGGTAGCAGGATGGAGAGAAACGGAGAGGGATGAGAGAGAGGGGTAGCAGGATGGAGAGGGAGAGGGATGAGAGAGAAAGGTAGCAGGATGGAGAGAGATGGAGAGGGAGAGGGATGAGAGAGAAAGGTAGCAGGATGGAGAGAGACGGAGAGGGAGAGGGATGAGAGAGAAAGGTAGCAGGATGGAGAGAGACGGAGAGGGAGAGGGATGAGAGAGAGAGGTAGCAGGATGGAGAGAGACGGAGAGGGAGAGGGATGAGAGAGAGAGGTAGCAGGATGGAGAGAGACGGAGAGGGAGAGGGATGAGAGAGAGAGGTAGCAGGATGGAGAGAGACGGAGAGGGAGAGGGATGAGAGAGAAAGGTAGCAGGATGGAGAGAGACGGAGAGGGAGAGGGATGAGAGAGAAAGGTAGCAGGATGGAGAGAGACGGAGAGGGAGAGGGATGAGAGAGAGAGGTAGCAGGATGGAGAGAGACGGAGAGGGAGAGGGATGAGAGAGAAAGGTAGCAGGATGGAGAGAGACGGAGAGGGAGAGGGATGAGAGAGAAAGGTAGCAGGATGGAGAGACAGTGCAAAAGTGAGAGTGGGTGAAAGAGGAAAAAGGAAAACAATGAGAGTGACCATGCGTAGGTGTGAAGTGCGAGAGAAATGCCTCACAATGAGAATAATTCCCTAAACCCTCAACCTTACCACCTTGCCCAAGGAGAGACCAGATGCAGCTCAGAGATTGGCGATGAAGGCAGGCATTAATTCATTAATGACTTTGAACCCTCTCTAGTCGCCAATATTATTACCTCTCGCAACCCAGAGAACGACAAACCCTCCCCGTCACGTACGGATTTGGACCGTGAAGCAGGGATTAGAAACGCAAGCAACATGGCTGCCACAATGAGTGGCAGGAAATGGAAAGTCATGGTGATAGTTTGCCTCCGGAGTCCCTTAGCTCGCTGACACTGCCTGCACCACTGCCTGTCCATCTCAGATTACTGTCTAATCGAATTCAGCCCCATGTCTGGCCGCTCCCACGGGTCTGCTTTCGCGGTCGACTCCTGTGATAAAACATAAAAACAAGACACCGCCATTTCATTGTGGAGCAACTCAAAGGGGACATCAAAGACCTGCACACCTCTCTCTCTCTCACCTTCTCTCTATCTATCGCTCTCAGCTCTCACCCCTACGCCTATTCTGCTCTTCATTTGCGCTTACCCTCTGTATATTTACGTCTCTGCATTCTCTCCCTCTCTCCTCTCTCTCACTCAGCGTGTGGATGGGGATAGTTTGTCTTGGAGTAGTCGAAGTGTCTGTTGTGATCATCTGGAGTCAGGCGGCATCCTGCAGAGGTTACATGCCTCATTTTCTATTCTCCATGTCAACTGCCCGTAAATGTTTATGGCTTTCTGGTAAGACCTCGGCTATTCAAATTATCTTGTCACAATGCATCCCTGAGCAGGAATAAAGCCTTTCTTTATGGGAAACTGTAAACCGTCGCAGTGTGCTTCATGGGGGACAATGCCCATTTATAAGAGTCCTGCAGAGGCCATGTCTAAAGGGGACAGTAAAGTTTTGGGGTTTTTTTGTTTTGTTTTTTCTTCCTCCTCTCTCTCTCTGTCTCTCTCTCTCTCTCTGTCTCTCTCTCGTTTTCTCTCTGTCTCTTTTTTCCTCTCACTGTTTTTTTCTTGCCTTTTTCACCCCTCCTTTCCCAGGGCTTGGCTAAGATCAGCCTGGGGTTTAATGAGAGCTGCTGCCTTAGTCTGAGCCCTCCTCTCTATGCAGCTCCATGAGCCTCGTAATCCGCCATCGATCCTACCATGAGTTGTTGCTGTCAGCTTTCTGAAATAACAGAAAGAAAAACAAAAGAGACACACCAATTAGCCCAGGTTATAATTGGGTATTATTACACTGCTGGAGTGGAGCCCGGCGGTGCATGACAGTGTCGTGGTGCCGGCACAGAAAAGGCCCTCCGAGGGGTCAGGAGTGACACTGTGCCCCCTCGCCAGCCAACATCCCGCCCTTCCTGCCAGCTCATATCCACGAGCAGAAAGCTCTCATTGCCGCGGCAAGCACAACGGAGCCAAGTAAACACTCCGTTTGAATGCGACAATAATCCTTGCATTCTGATGCCCAGCTAGTAAGAGCTAGGCTGCTTGCATCAAATGTATAGGCTAGGTTTGCGAAATCTCTGTTGACTCACTCTGGATGTTCAAGGACGGGCGGAAGCAGATAACCTTCCTGAGGTACAGCAGTGTAACCAAGTACCTTTTTACAACTATTGTTCCTTCGGCCTGTCATGCATTTTAGTCATTCATTGGATAACTCTTGATCCTTTGCTCCCTCATCAGAGCTGCTGAGGCTGTACAATGGCTATGATTTGAATAACAAAGAGGAGAGTTTAAGGAAAGTACCACATAGTCATTTTCCCGGAATAATGGCCACACAAGCCCGATACAGTGACTATTGCTCATATATTATTCATGTTTTGTCTACTATAAATATTTTGAAATGTAGGTTTTTAGAGGTACATATATTTATATGTAAGCTGATGTCGGACTATTGGACAATGCTAACACTTCAGAGGTTATTGTTTATTGTCAGAAACGGTTGGCGTCGACGGAGGGAACAGCCTCTGGGACTAATATAGTTCATTTTCACAAATTCGGCTGCCAATAGAATAGGATCCCGTAGATATCTGTAAGAACAAACGCAAATGAAGAATTTATCTAGCACTCTCTTCACTTGGATTCCATCTCTGATCACGAGAAAAAAATTTAACCCTATGAATTATTCAGTTGCCGGAGATAGCTAGACAAATAACTGTCAGTCTGCCAGAGCTCAAATCCAATGAAAATAAGTAACATTTGGTACAAAAATTCATGAGTTCTATGGAGGCTTAAATGAGTCTTCACACTCCTCCTCCCTGCAGCATATTCAGAGAATTGAATTACACCCCTCGAGAGAGAGAGGAAGAGAAACATGGCCAGAGAGAAAGACCGAGAGAGAGCGAGACAGTGAGTTTGCCTTGACGTCTGCATCTCGTAAGGAGGAGAAACGGTTTCCTGGCACTGGAAAGCACAAACATTGGGACTATCAACTCCGTTGCCTCAGATGGAGGCGAGGTTGGCACCTTAGCCAGAGTTACTGTACCGTATGTTGCCATGGCAACTACTAAACCAAGCGATGATGCGAGGTAGCCTGATTGTCACAAACAGGGTCATCGGGACCTGGCTGTCGATGCGGCGTCTGTCAAAGATTACAAGCCTTATCCTTTTTTCCTCATTTAGCATGCTATGTATATGGTATGTCCATGCAACAGCCAAACTCAGACTTACCGAGGGCAGTCACGTACAGGGAATCAGGCTATTCTTGTACCCGACTAGGAGATATACACTGCATGTGTCTGTGCAGGCTGCTGATGGGAGCTCTGATCTCCACAATCAGTTCTTATGAGAGGCCTGTGATGTGGAAGCAAGTAAAACCGAGCAGACTGTGGCGCTGCCATTATAAAAACGTTGTCAGGGTTCTTGTCCGCTGATTAGGGATTCTGTGTGAAATCTCTCGCTGCTTTCTTGTTGGTAGCAGTGAAACTGCGGACCATGGAGGTGTTTTATTAAAAAGAACACAGCAACTGATGATCCTGGCCTTGACTGTCCCAGGAGAGAAGGACATGGGCAGCTACCAGCTGCCACGGGGAGCCCTGCACTTTACTGGTGCCCATGAAAAGACAGAGGCAGCTCTCCATAGACCAATCACACTGCACCAACAGCTGGCTGGCTGCCACTCTCAGCCTCCCTTGCTCTTTTTTAAAAATTTCTCTCCGACATATACATACCCCCCCACACACACACACACACTCACTCTATCTCGATCCATCTGTCTCACTTTTCACATTTTCCGTCAAGCAGACATGCAATAGCACCACCACACACCCCACATGCACACACTCACACTCACAATGACATTTTAACATCATTGGGTGCCACTCTGTCACAGTGGGGAGCATCTCTGTCCCTTCGCACCATTCCCGGCAACTAATATTTACTGTGCTGCTCTGATTTATTCTGGGTTAATTAGTGAATGTTAAATAGCTATCATAGGCTTGATTCTTAAACACAAACACACACACACACACACACACACACACAGGCTCTCTCTCTCTTAAACACACACACACACACACAGCTGATAATGGGGCTGACTGCCTCTCACACACTTAATGCCAGCCCCCTAACCTGCCCCCTCCAGGCCCAGGGGTATAATGCTGTTTATTATAGACACGTGAAGACTTAATTAGATGTGTATAATGCATGCTGTTCAGGGACTACTTACTGTGCTGTTGTAAAAAAAAGAAACTGGGCCGTGTATGGAACTTGCTGTGTTAACAGTCTGCATTAGTAAATCTCTTTGTATTTTGATAGTGACGTCGGGCATATCGACAGTAAATGCAGCTCTCGCTCCTCATTATCCCAGATATGTTGCTTTGCTAGCCAGAAAAAGCAGGGAAAGGGCAGCCGCAAATTTAACACACACACACACACACACACGTGCACACATATAGATTTATGAATATATTGGCTTACAATATGGCAAGTTGTCGGTGATAAGCATCATCATTAAACAAATGCAATCTGACACACCTTTTGGCTCAACATTTGCAAACCTCAGTAGTGACAGCTGGTGCATTTGAATATGTGTGAAAATCCCCGTCTTCAAAATTCAGCAAGCTTGCAGGCAACTTCTGAGACCCCCAGAGAGTGGCTACATCTCTGGTAAATCATTCAGCTATAGGCTCACTGCCCTGTTCTGGAGAAAGCCATAAAGATTAGCAGTTAGATTAGAATCTTTAAAACAAACAATCTGTCTAAGAGTGGGAGGGTGAAAGAGCAGGCTAAAGCTGTGCCGATGAGAGAGATTAGCACCGGCCGAAACAGGATGGACCAAACAAATCCACTCAAAGGAAGATGCCGCTTACACAAAGCGAAGAAGTGAGTTAAAGTCTTCAAATCAAGGGGTGCTGCTGACTGGAGGAAATATAAATGACTTGCTGAAGACATAAAACTTCAATGAAAGCTGCTGTGAACAAAACAAGGAACAAAAAGAGAAGAAATCAATAAATCCATACCAAGTTCACAGTAAAAGCAGAAACTTGGACATTTATCAAATGCATTATTGGCCTGCCCGGATGATAGGGTGACCCCAGATGACATCGGTGACAGTGTGGCCATCTTGTCTTCCGTGAAGACAAGTGTAAACTTCCCACTGGCTGCAGTGGCTGTAGGAGTCGTAACCCTGGGGCTCCGAGAAACCTGATATCCAAGCTGACCCTTTTTTACACTTCTTGTCGTGATATCATCGGCCACCTTATGCTGAAAAAAATGGCTTTAATGATAAACCCTATTATTTGGTGACCTTCGCCCTTCACAATTGCGATGTGGAGATGGTTTATGAAGAGGGTGCACAGCTGTATTTATTTTAAAATGGTTCAAGCACACTCTGCTTGTGGGCCAGTGCATTGGGCAGGACTTTTCTGTATACATAGATTACAAAAATCTGAGTTTTTACATTTGGAAATAATAAGCTAGTTAATGGTTGTTTCTGGCCAATAGAAAATCGGCATTCCCATGATGATATGGAATAATTGAATCTTCAGTAGTTTTTCAGACTTTGCACTTTTTAATCATCATTTTCTTCTTTTTCCACTTCTTTTCATCTTCCTCTTTTTTCTCTCTTCTTCTTCTACTTCTTTTTTCTCCTTTTTCTTCCTTCTACTTCTTCACCTTCTTCATTAGCAATGAATATATTTTCACTGCTCCCTTTCCCCCTGTAAACCTACAATATGCCAGCAAAACCGGTTTGAAATACCTTTAATCTCTTTGTGGCATCATAAATGGCGAGATATTCTGTATTAATTAGAGAAATATATTTTTCTGAGGGGGTGAAATCAAGATTAAGCAAATGTTCTCGATAGTCATTTTCTGATTTTCTCCATTTGACGTCTGCATGGGGAGAGTCTTCGGAAGAAATTTCAAGTTTTAGCAATGATGAAAAATATTGTGATACGATGTCGTGATATAATAAAGTTCAGTCACATAAAATATTTTTATTTTATAGCCTTTCAGGACTCTGACAACACCTTTTTCATAACTGTGTTAATAAAGACAACCCGCTTCTGTCTCAACTTGTCAGTTTAACATATCGTCTAGCAGATTAGAGAAAACATTACCTCATGAGGCAAAATGATGGATATATGACATAATGGTTGATGTATTCTACATCATTTGAAATGGTAAATGGACTCATTTTATATAGCGCTTTTCTAGTGTAGTGACCACTCAAACTATTTCATAATGTATGTCTCACATTCACTGAGCGTGGGGTATTAAGGCCGGATGCCCTTTCCTGATGGCTTGTGGTGGGATCCAACCCACAACACCTGACATGGAGATCTGGGCTCTACCGCTGGGCTACAATTATACGTATAATACAATATAATTTAAATACACATTTTCCCCTTCTTAGTTTTACAAGGAAATTTGCAATATCTGCATTTAACCCATCCTATTGTATAGGAGCAGTGAGCAACCACCATTGGCACCCTGGGAGCAATTAGGGGTTCAGCTTCTTGCTCAAGGACACCTTGACATGCTGTCTGCAGGACCGGGGATTGAACCTGCTGCCTTCTGATCACTAGGCGACCACTCCACCCACTGAACTATGCTGCCCAATATTATACCTATAGCCATGTATATTACACTTATTATACCTAGAATATTTTGATCAATCATTAAAACAGTATTCAGGAAGCTGGGAGAAACAGATGATGTAGAATAAAGATAGAAATGCTTGATTTGAAAGACTCAATAATAGGTCAGTGGGTAGAGCGGTCATCTGGCAGTCAGAAGGTTGGAGCTTCAATCCTCGGTCCTGGAGAAAGCACGTCAGGGTGTCTAAGCAAGACGCTGAATCCCTAACTGCTCCCCGAGCGCCATATGGTGGCAGCTCACTGCTCCTATACAATAGCATGGATTAAAAATACAGAGAAATCCAAATTTCCTCTTGTGGGACTGATAAGGGAATCTATTTTTTTCTGTTTTTTTCTTAACCAGTCCTTGTGGATTAGATGTTAAACCAAGGTCCTGACTTGCTCTGGTCATTAAAGATCCCATGGTACTTATTGCATAGAGTAGGGGTCCCCGGGAATTCTGGCAAAATTCCCAACCTGGCTCTCCATCTGGCCCCCTATTCATCCCCCTGTGTAATTGTCTCAGTGATTCCTCCCTCTCCGCCTTAAGCTAATGTGTGAGAAGGGTTCTGCTGCAAAATGGCCACCGTGCATCACCCATGTGGATGCTGCATGTCACTGGTGTTTAAGGGGAGTTTCATCCCTGCAATGTGAAGCACTTTGGGTCTCTAGATAAAGTTCTAAAAATGTAATTCAGTATCATTCTTGTCATTATTATTATATTATTAATATCATCATCGTCTTCATTATTATTATTGTTATTATTAGTATTATTGAGGGGCATCATAACCCAGAAGGTAGGGTGGTCATCTAGTAGTGGGAAGATTGGTGGTTTGATCCCTAGTTCCTACAGAAAATGTGTTGAAGTGCACTTAAGCAAGACACTAAACCCACAATTCTTTGGGACAGATTAGAATGATCCTGTGGCTAAATCTGGCATACTTATATTCTAAGTGTTCTTTAATATGCACCATCTCTATAATGTAGATTATTGTTGTTATTATTATTATTATTATTATTATTGTATTTGAGAAAAGTCCCTCAATACTAATTCTCAGTCAGCACATACCAGAGCGTTTTCATTGTGTCTGCAGTGAAGTGTAAAGTAGCTTCTCGAGGCCCTAACAACAGAAAAGCATTTGTTGCTGTGGATACAAGGTGCGGGGGTTAAGAGCCAAACACAATCAATAATGGCGTTTTTGTCATTTTTCAGAACGTGATTTGTACAGCAGAGGATTAAGTCCTGTGCAATTTGTTAATGCACTCATCACTATATCGTCCACTTCAACCAGAGGACACCATTTTCAAAACCCTGTTTCATTCTGTCAGTTTTAGTTTCATCACCATGCGCTGATGGTTGTCTCAGAGGAGCGTCAAATAAGCCACTGATTGGATTAATAAAGCAACAAGCTGAATGTGGTGATGTGTTTGGTTTACAGACCATTCCCAAACCTCCACTCCCTTTGTGGTTACCATACAGTATTGGGCAGCGAAGCCATTTGTTGCCAGCCACAGATGTTGATAGTTCCCGCGGGAGGTGATGTGGTTGACTTACTGCTCTAACAGGCATGGTGGTCATGTTGCATTGAGGTTTCTACCACCTTCTTTTCTACTTGCACACACACTTACACACTTGGTTATTGTATCTTATTAAGTCTGCAATGACACAGGCAAAAAAAAATCATATTTCAGCAGAGAGCCTTGGGGGAACAATCTCAAATGCCGGTGACTGAACACAATTGGTTAATTCTGATATTTTACTGCAAGATTTGAGGTGCTAAAATGTGGATTTCTAATATCCCTGTTTTGATATTGCCTTGCTGTTATCGAGGTCCACTGAGGCTCTGCAAAAATTTTATTTTTTTTTACAAGGAATTATTAGATAATGGAATATTGTCTCCTGGTAGCACCCTTTCCCTTATTTATTTGCTGGTATAATTACTGATCTGATTTGATATTATATGACGAATGAAAAATAAATCATTTACAGCCAACCAATGACCAGCATTCATGACTAGCCAGAAGATACCCAAAAGGTGAAGCTGCAGAGCTTGCTCGGGCATATTGATTTCAGCTGGCAACGCTAACTGAGCTCTATTCATCCTGTTCTGGATGAGATCTCGCACAAACAGAGCTGTCAATCATCCATTCAGAGTAGATCCGGCCCCGCCCTTGACATCAAGTTAACAAGATCATCTGTCGCTTAAATCATTCATTTAGCTGCTAAAGACATGGAATTAAACTTAAAGTTCAATTAAGAAGTAATGAAACTACAACTGGAAGCAAAATAAACCTCTTTAAGTTCCAGCCTTACTCACAACAACCTTGTAAAGGATTCTCTCCTGCATCGTCTCATGTAAAGCACACTGTGTTAACAAACCCAGAAAGATAACAAACACAATAGCTGTGCTTTCTGATGTATGCCGTTGCTATGTGCTGTAACCCACCTCAGTACCATGTAGGCTGGGAGATCCATGGCTCTCTGGGTGAATGGCAGCCATGAATATGTGCCAATACATGCTGGGTTAACTATCAGACTCAAGGTGAGAGTCAAAATATCAAGACATCAGGGATCCCGGTCAGCTCTTCTCACTACAAGAGCAATATCTGGGAATGATATTGACATCCTCAACAACTGACGAATTCATCGAGAGCTCAAGGAAAAATCTCGAATGCTTTTCCCGTCAGTAAAGAAATGAAATGCGGCCATTAATAATGCATCTACGTTCTGAGGCAAATTAATCCATGG
>OMLC01042461.1:0-2500 GCA_900302585.1 Regalecus glesne
CTAGTAGTCAATGATGTGAGTGACCTACAGGGATCATTGGTCTAATTATGGATATGGAGTGGTTTGTGTGCTGGTTGATATATTTGAATCATTTAAAGGGGTGCTGCAGTTTTGAATGAAATTATAGCCTAATATCGGATTTATATTAAGAGACCACTGGTGCCTACATTACATCATTCACATACAGATGTGCTCAAGGTGGTATCTCGACTTATGGATTCAATCTTGTCCGATGACGCAGTGGTCATTTGGTGAAAGCTCCATATTTGCACGTCACAATTAGCCCCCATGTTGTGGGTGGTGGATACAGATTGAGATGGAGTGTTTATTGTAGCTCACATGATCTCTGCTCTCTTCTCTTAACTTTTCTACCGTTCACTTCTCATCTCTCATGCACCTTGTGTCTGCATTTGTAACAGGCTGGGGGGAAACACTACCATCCTACCTGTGCCCGCTGTGCCCGCTGCAACTTGATGTTTAAAGAGGGAGAAGAGATGTACTTGACTGGTGAGACATGATGCTAAGTATGCATCCACACACACAGACACATGTGCATATCCACGCACGTGGACAATGTAAACATTGATGTATTCCCATGCATGGTATGTGGAAACACCCATCGTCCATGTCCTTATGCCATTTCCTCTTTTTAACTCTCTTTTTAGGATGTGAAGTGTGGCACCCTCTATGTAAGCAGGCAGCTCGGGCTGAGAGGAGACTCAGGGTAAGGAAACTATAAAAGGAACAACTTTAAACACAAGTGCTTATGCTATGAAGGGCGTTTCAAGTTTCTCTCTTTATGGTCTTCGGTTCCTTCATCACAGCACAGACGCCTGTCGGAGACCTCCATCTCCCCACCAGGGTCCTCCATTGGTTCTCCCAGCAGGGTTATATGTGTGAGTAACCAATCACATAGCAGCTTTTAGTCACCCGGACTTGCCACTGCCAGTGACTGAACACCAAATGCACAACAATGAGACTAATATGCCACAGATATAAAGCACTACCCATAGTTCTCAGCAGTTCCCAATCCCAACCAACCCAAGAGGCTGCTAGCTCCTATGGCCTGTTCTCTGTCTATCTGTTAACTGTCCCAAAGACATGCCATCACCAGGGATGAACTGGAGATTACAAGAGGAGGTCAAACTACAAGCTACCAATTTAGCTACAATACAAACAGTCATCAACACAAATGCATGATAACAAGCAACTCTATGCTTTTTATTCCCTATTTTTTTGACTGGACCAGCGAATCAGCCCTATAAACCCAAATGTGACCCACACGATTCGGCTGCTGAATCAGATAACCAGCGACATCACTAAAGTCACACAATCAGTAGGCTGAGCACCGAGAGGCATGAGGGAGAGGATATAGTTAAAGCACCCCAAATGACAATTGTTCTGACAAAACACTCCCTGGCAAACTCAGAGAAGGATTGCAAGGCTTCTGCATCCACTAATCCTGTACAAATAAGACAAAAAGAAAACCAGGTAATTCTCAAAGCACCCGCAAAGGGTGAAGTACACTCCTGAATTGTGCTACCAAGGAAATAGCATATTGGTACTCTGGGGCTGTATGCACATATTTAAATCAGGCGATATTCGTACAGCTGGCATAAAATTGGCCCCTTTCTATGAAAATGAGCCACAACTATCATTACAAAACACTGAGGCTAATAGCCACACATGATCAGAGTGAAGACTATTAGTGTCTATACTGGTGGTACCTGAGTCCCAGACTTTCCAGTGATCATGGCAGCAGTGATTGTGGCCAGCCAAAGGCATCATCTTTCCAGGTATGCTCATAGGCAGATATATCTCAGGAGAATATCACATTTTGATTTAACCGAGACCAAAACCATTCCCAGATCCAGGTTGACAGGTCTAACAATTCTTGTTATGCTTGATGACATCAATGATGACAATGAGCCTGCCTACTACGTTCTTGGCTCAAAGCATCCATTTATACTTTACTACATGGATATTTACAATCAGACTCAAAACCAGGGTACATCGCACTTGGCTGCAAAGCTTTATGAGCGTGTTTGTGCTGCGATATTATTTGCGCAATATCTTTTGTGGATCAGACCTCAAGACGGAGCAGACAGCAAGTTGCAATGGTGTGCAATTCATGGCGCTATCAGTGACTGCAATACACTTTTTATGAATCACCTGTCAATCCATAGTGAGTCCTAGAAAAATGGGAGACATCTGCAGATAGAAACAGATGAATGAGGAGGGGCAGTTAAAAGATAGCTGAAATACTCATAGTTACAATTACAGTAAGTTGTCTTTCAAACCAAGCATCCCAGATATGAGTGGAAAATATATTTTTTACATCTGCACTCATAGCCTTTTTTGTACTGGGACATAGCTTAATCATGTCATGTGACTTCAGTGGATTTTAACAATGAATATCACGGGAACCACTAAAGAAAATTCCAGATGAATGTTTAATATCCAAGATTCACATTATAGATACTCTCACTGTCTATCCCAG
>OMLC01042461.1:7500-22969 GCA_900302585.1 Regalecus glesne
CCTCTTGAATCAGAATCCCATCTATTTATACCCTACACAACAGCATTTAGAAAGTATCAATATACGTATACGGCCTCAAGTCAGAGTGCCGCATATGCATGTGTGTGAGAGCATCGCTGCACCTCGGTCTGTCATTCATTTCCTTTTTCTTTGAGTGAGACAGAATTGAGTACTCAGAGAGACAGACACTTACCAAACACAACCTGTTGGCAACTCTACGGCGCAAGGTCATAAAGATTTGAATATTAGCATTGGCATGAGGTATTGGCATTCCATTCACAGCACCACATCAATCACATTGATACCTCTGAGACTCCATACGCTCCTGAGCAGCTATTGGTCATCACTCGCCCTCGTCTCAGCACTAAAGGTGATTGATGGGAATGAAAGCAGACGCTGTACTCATATTCAGATGTGATGAGCTGCATACCAAGGGTCTTGTAATGTACTACGCAGTTGACCGTTTTGCTACCTGTGCTGAAATAAACCTGTTTCCTGTCATGGAGAAAAGGATAACACCTGTCACTCAGGCTTTATTAATCTATAATAATTGTCTGTGTTTTCCATAGAAGTAGCAAAGCTCTCCCACTTATACATTGTTTCCACTGACACTCCAGTAATCTTTCCCTTTTTCTTTTCACCTCTTTTATATTGCATCCAATCACATTTATTCAATTCCCTCCACCTTCTGCTCCACCCTACCCTGGTGAACTTACCACGCTGTAAGTACTTCCCTCCTCTCACTAACTCACCGTCTGTTGTGTCTGTTTCCATGTATCCGTGCACCGTATCTTCCCTTGTTTCGCCATACCATATCCACACCGTCACGTACACCCAGTGGCGGTAAAAGGAACCCTTCCACGGGTAGAAGTCTTGATGGATATTGTCTGTGTGTTGTGGGCTGATTCGGCCGTCAGTGTGTCCCAGTGCGGAGAACTGTGCCGTTGGTGTCTTGCATCATGTCTATTGAAATTCAATGGATCCTGGATTGGGTTTGGCATGGCTAATGGCAAACGGAGTGAAGAATGATTTGTCTGACATTGCACTGCATGTCACCCCCATTGACTCCAATTGACTACGCTTTAGCAACGGGTGGCGTCAATATCATCGTTCTCCCATCGCTAAAGCTACTGCTTGGATGTCTGCGTCAAAGCTGCAGTTGATTAGCATAATCTAATCTCAATTTGTTTCACGTCGAGGCTTGGTGAGGAAATGGCCACGGATGCAGACTCACGCTCTCTCTCCATATATCTCTCTGATGTTTGTTATTAACCCCTTAATATCTTTTTTCCACAGCACGCTACAGTAAACTACACAGAGTGGTGGATGAGTGAGTTTGATGGTCCTGTCTACGGAAAGGGTAACATCGCCCCCTCCCTCTTAATCCCAGGTTTCATCTCTCCCCAGACAATCATGTGTATTCAGCCACTAAAAGCAGGACCAGTGAAGACATCCTCAGATCCTCAAGACTCTCCACCTATTCTCCGGAGCCATGCACACAGGCAGACTCTGAATACTACCCTTACAACAGCTCTCCCAAAGGTAGTGGTCTATCAATCTCTTCAGATAACAGAGCATGGGTCAAGCCTGAACAAGTCTTAAGTCAAGTTTTGTGGTTGTTGGACAATTTGTAACCATTTATTCCATCCATCCATCCATCCATCCATCCATCCATCCATCCATAATCAACCATTCATCCGAAGCCACTGTCAGGGATGCAACCATTTACTGTAACCATACTGATATGCTCAGTTTACACTGGCTGAGCTTCTATCTCATGCAGCTGACTTATCTTACTATGTCCCCCCTTCCCCTCAGCCTACCGTACTCCAAGAAGGCGGTTCTCGACAGGAGGAGATGAAGAGAGTTGGAGTAACAGTCTTCAAAGAGTAAGCCCCTCGTTATTCTCCATCACCCTTTCTTCAACATCAATTATACACTTTCTCACCAAGGCTCATGAATAATGTACTTTTTATGGTATTGGGTGTACCGTGTCCTCAATTATGTCTGTGTGTTTTGCTTTTACATCCGTCTTACCTCTACATCTACTTAAACAATGAATTTTCTCTTTTCAGTTCACAATATCTCCTTCTTTCCCCCTCCGCCTCTTTCCTTCCCTCGCCGTCCCTTCCCTTCCTTGCTCGCTGTGCCTGTCTTTAGATTGGGAGTGGCATCGGGAGGATGATCCTAAAGGAAGAGATGAAAGCCAGATCTGGTTCCTATGACAACGACCCCTGGGGCAGTGCGAGGAATTCTCGCAGCGGGAGCAAGGAAACACTCAACACTACAAGCTACAGCACCACAGCTTATAACAACACTGTCAATGGATGTAAGGCTCCGCCCTGGCCCTACCCATCTCTCCACGCTCCCTCAGTCTTCTCCTTGTGCTCATCAATGCATGCACGTCTGTCCGGATTCTCATACATCCTGGAAACACTGGAAATGTATTTACTAGTTTTCCCATCATGGAAAGAGGCCAGGGAAATTACTAAATTGATCAAATATCTCGGGAATTTTATTGAGGTCATGTAAAACCGTAAAGTTAGATTGTAAAATCTCATTGAGGGGGCCATGTTCAGTCATAAATCAAAAGTTAAACCATCCATTTAGAGACGGTTTATCCCTCCTCCGGTATTTCTTCACACTGCGTATGACCTTTCGATGGAAATGACTGTCGTATATAATCCCTGCAAAAGTTTTTGAAAATGTCCCAAAAAAAAGTGCAGGGAGATGATTTCCTAGAAAGAGTGAGAGCCCCTCCTGTGTGTCGGATTAACTGCATGTACAACGGTGATTTCTGCCTCTTCTAGTGTGACTGTGTGTCTGTGTGTGTGTGTGTTCACATGCGTTGCCACTAGACTTTTATGGGCCTTAATATGTGCTGTCAATCAGACGCAGGGGAAGAGGTCAGAGAGGTTGCGGATGCAGGAGGGTCACGGGGTCATGGCTGCCGGAGGCAGCAAAGGTTATTGAGATGGAGTGATGGGGAGAGGGCCAACGCAGCTGCAGCAGAGTCGGCAGTAGTCCGGCACCAGATGTTGGCTGTCAGTGTAGCAGGGTATCTCATCACACTCGTCTCTGAACTTTCCAAGCCAGTGGACAAAGCTAGAATCTACAACCTGGTGTACTGTGCCATATGTTCTACATAAATCAGGAATCAACAACTCTCCCCTAAAGTGATGCTCACTTTTTACTACTGAGATATTGTTTCTTCAGCCCTGGCTTTAGGGTTTTGCTGGGTTTTTTGCCTCCAACGGAGTTACTAGCATGCTCGTATCTCACTCCAGCCTCTCTCTTCCTCTCTGCTAACTTCTGTTCATTCTCATGCTGTCTCTTTCATCACCTCTCTCTCCATCTCTGATGTGTGTAGCACATCTTTCTCTCCAAGCTATTTCTGTAACTCCTTGTGAGGAGCTGCACAAAGCAATGCATAATATTCTGCTCACCCCTCCATCCCAGCTGTTTTTCTTTTCTTCTCTTGACATAACGCTGCACACTACATGCATTCACTATCCATCATTATTTCTCCATCTGTTGGCCTATATCTATATGTCTGTCTGTCTATCTGTCTGTCTGTCTGTCTGTCTGTCTGTCTATCTCTCAACCATCCATCTAACAAATCCTCCATGCATCCATCCATCAAGCTATTCAGCTGCTTATAAAATAATCTACATAACTTCTTCACTTATGGAGATAATTGTCTCAATCCTGCTTTCATAGCTTGTGTTCTGAATCTTATTTTATTACTGAATTATAAAATCTCTCATTGGAGTTGCTCTCAGATGAGAGGAGGGTCTCCAGAACAACCACTTCTGGCTTCAGCTCAGTGGCACTGCTGGTCACTGCTGGGCTGTTCTGTATATCTAGTGGGTAGATTCACGGTCGAGTCTACATATGTGCATGTCGGAATTTTTTATATTTTCTATTATTTTCCCTTTTTCTTCCTTGTCACCTCCCTCATCTTAGATGTTTTGTATACCACCCAGTTCCCGATGGCCACCCAGCTCACTCCTTTTCCGGTTGTTTTTCGGCCTCTCCTCTTACTAGATAAATGATCAGACTTTCTCAGAGAGACCCCACACCCATCCCGTTCTCTTTCATCATAATAGGAGGAGCTATGATCAGAAATCAACAGCTGGATAGTGTAAAGCCTCTCTGTCGTTAAGAGTTCTTCTGCATGAGAAACTGGTTCAAACATCTGACACAGTGATCTTTGTTTCACAGCCCCTCGGTCTCACTATAGCAGTGACAGCGGTGAGTTCATCGATTTTGCATACATACATCATTACATAAATACATTGTATAAATATATCATTTGCATAAATATTATTACACTCAATTCCTTCTGGTTGGGGTTTGTGGGTCTGATGGGCATACCGACCGCCTCAGCCCATCAGAAAGGTTGCTAGTTGATTGGAAAGTATGGTTATGAGTTGATCTTGGTAGGCGGTTGAAGTCTAAAGTTAGCTCAGGAGTAGTGTGTTTTTGCCGGACTGAAACAACCTTTAGCTCCAGAGTGATGATTACCTTATGATTTCATTACTTTTCTATTGGTTTGTGGCAGGCGCCCTCTTCTGGCCATCAATGAGACATGCCGGCCCTTCATATAACGAGTCAAACTAATGGCTCTGTAAAGGTGGACATGACAGATGATTATATTACTAATGTCAAAGCAAGCTATTTAACCTGAGAGGGAGAGGCAGTATATATAAATCATGATTACCTTCCCAACTTTATCATAACGCTTGATTTAATACCTCATTTCTTCCATTTATATGCATTTTGATATGACTGGTGATAGGGCAAAGTCATACGCCGGAGCAGGCACATATATCATATTAACTCTATTCAGTTTGCATAGGAATTCTATTTTTATGTAAGTTATAGACTGTTTGTAATTTTAAGTGCGTATTTTTTAAAGAATTCTCTGTTCCCTTATTTTTAGATTATGTCTGTAAGTCTGCCTCCCTGCCAGGATATGGACGCAATGGCATCCAAAGGGTGAGACCACCAGGATCAATATGTTTTAACATCATATAGATTGGTCTTATGAATGCAAAGCCTCAGAAGTGCCTTTCATTTCATAGACTAGTTGAGGCAGTTCTGACTTCCCCGTCTGATTGGCTGAGAAGTTTCTACAGTGAAGATTCCAGCGTTTCTAGAATATTAATATTATCAGAAATATTTTGCACAAGACGCTTGGCAAGATAAATTGAAGTCCAGTCCCCAGACACTTATTTTGTCGTTGATATCTATTTAAGCTATTAGAATTTAGGCTACCAGTGTATATCACAGTCTGCAACAAACACTCGAACAGATGCTATTGAAAATTGATGTTGCTTTGGTTCCACTAACTGGTGATAGCACCGTATTACCCTGGTTAGTGATGAAAAGGGGACTTGTAGATCTGGGGTGGTGGATTACTTTTTAAATTCTTCAACATATTTCTTATATATTTTGTAAGATAACCACTAATCTCAAGGCAGCAGATCTGTTTTTCAAGTTTATTTACAAGCCCACATTTTAAGTGTGAATGTTGTGTATCATCTTGTTCATCCCTCGCACTCTCTTTCTATCTGCAGCCTCAGAGTGCAGACTGCTACCAGTACCAATATGACAGTGGCAGTGAAGTCAATTGGGGTAGTAGAGGTAATGAATAATGTATAAGATAAATATAAGAACAAGTCCATTTACCGTTTCCCAATTATCTCTCCATCAGGCCCAAGGCTCACTAACTAATGAACCCACATTCACAGCTCTTCCTTTTATATTAACATTGTTTCTCCCTCTCTTTCCTCCCACAGAGTACAAGGTAAGATTTGATCACTAATTCAGAACAGTGAGATGATTATCAGCTCATAATTGTCGTCATTGTGAAACGTTATTCAGTTTGGCTGTCTCCATGTCCTTCCCTGCAGATATATCCGTATGAGGCACTCATTATTACCACAAGAGGCCGGAATAAGCTGCCCAAAGATGTGGACAGAGCCAGACTAGAGGTAAATCATTCAAATATACCAGGAAAAAGATGTGCTGGGCCAGGAGAGTCTCCTTTACACACTGTAGCCCACTGTACTTTCTTCATCTCTTGTTGCCCATGTTTATATATCCTCATGAAAAGTTAGGTTGCTGTTATAGTAGGTTATTTTTCCTGTTTTACACTAAATTGTCCTAAACTATAGGCTGTGGTTATTAAAAGAAACCTCAAGATGGCGCTGTTGTTAAGTTCTTCATCATCCCAATGTCCTCCTCTGACCTTAGGGGTCAAACATCCCTAGTCTTGCTGGGAAAGAAGCCAACTGGGAAGTTTGAGGAATAAACATTAGACTTAGTATCCACTGACACAATGCGTAAATAATGTATAACTGTTTTTTCCTTGCATGGCCTCTAGCGTCACCTGTCTCCAGAGGAGTTTGTCGA
This sequence comes from Regalecus glesne, assembly GCA_900302585.1. Lineage (NCBI taxonomy): Eukaryota > Metazoa > Chordata > Actinopteri > Lampriformes > Regalecidae > Regalecus > Regalecus glesne. Next base: position 13,921 of record OMLC01042461.1, read on the forward strand.
GGTGTTCGGAATGACGGTGGAAGATTTTGACCGGCTGGCACTGTGGAAGAGGAATGAACTAAAGAAACAGGCACGGCTCTTTTGAAAATCCATAGAAAATCAATGAAGACTGCCATAACTAGAGCAAGAGGGACAGAGACCCGGCTCACCATGGGAAGCAGAAGAAGGACAATGAGAGAAAGAGTCTGAAGACAAATTCATCAGAGGTTCACTATGGTGGCTGAAATGACATGGTTCTAGATCCCTCCATGCATAGAAATGCTGCTCATATCAGTCTTGACCGTTGGGATAGATACACACACATACACACACACATGCAGAGGAAAGTCCAGTGAGATGTACTTTGATGAGAAGATACATTGTTATGACCTTGACGGTGTCTTGTGCTCTTTTTTCTTCTCCTGCGGCCCATTTAAATGCTCATTGACTAGACTAGCACAACCAGATCAGTGTATAAGCAATAGAACAATGTAAACTGGGTTGCCCTGTACAGTAGCATTGTATGTGCTTTCCTTTGGGATGGAGTTGGAGGAGGTTAAAAATGCTTGGCTGTGCCCCTGTTAGGTAATGTCAATGACCAGAGCAGCTGTGTTAATACATTATGAGGAGAACTTTGGCTTTGCCTTATACCATTGTTATGCTCTCTTAGTCACGAGTGTGCAGCACCAGCAAATTGAATGAGTAGAATGTAGATATTTCATTCACGACACTTTATCGCTGTGAATGAATGAAATGAACGAGTGAGAATCACTTTGCTTTGATTTTTTTTAAAGTTATGGCATGGATGCGTACTGTTCACCCTTTCCCTGGCTTTTAATCTCTCTCACGATGTGCATCCTTCCATTCATACATTGATTGTTATTGAAAAAACAAGCAATCTGAGAGCGGTCAAGACAATGTCTCAATTGTGTGTGACATGGATTGATTTGTGTGAAAATGAAAACCAAAGTTACGATATGAGTAAATACAGTCCAACAAATCACTTCCATGTAAACTGGTCAGATGGCAAAGGGGAACCCGTAGATGCAGTTTATTGTGCAACTGTTAGATAGCGTGAAAGAATGTCCTGTAGAATAAACAGTAAAGGGAAACGCCACAAAAAGAGTGCCCGCCCCCTCCCGATATCCTAATGTCCCAGTTGTACCTGTTACTGCAATATGATTGTGACATGATATTTCTGAGCAGGTTGTATTTGTTTTTGTTTTTTATTCCAACTCAAACAGCAGCCATGCCCACACCTCACAGCTGTCTTTGTTTATCCGGTTGTCTGATAAGTTTGAATCTACAGAGATTTCATTCCTTCACAACGACACCACGAAATGATTATTATAAAGTTAAATAAACAATCTGGTAAACAATAACCCAGGGGTACTGACGATTATACTATGTTTGAATAATGTTAATTTGATTTTATCACTAAAAAGTGCATTTTAAATTAAATCTGGACTCCTGCCTTATTATTCACCCATGACATCTTCAAACTTACTTCGTCTTTTGCTCTATTTTATTTGATTTTGCTTTCTTTGATTATTCATTAATCATTATTCATTTTCTCTGAGGTGCTGTCCATGGCAACACTACTTCCTTTAGGACCCGGAGGTGGAGCGCGTCCGATCAATCCCCCAATTGACGCAGCTGTCAACAGCAGTGCGGCTCGTGCGCCCTCCGCTCCTGAGCCAAAGCTGGTGTCCATGGTGGTCTCCGACAACCACCGCTAATGAAATGGAAACCAGCGACCGCAAATGTAAGTTACGACCTCTTCTTTCTTTTCTCTGTCATCGATGTTCAGAATAGCCACGCAGCTTAGAGCGAGTTGACTCGTTTATGCGGGCTCTCAAACTATCGAGTCCACGCAGAGTCTGAATTACCTGCTGCTGATGTTTAGGCTACAGCATAATTTCTTTCTCTCTGACCCCTTAACTGCAGATTGGAGATTAAATTGCTGTTTTGCTAGGAGGATGTCACGTTAATCTTAATGACTGAATTGGTAATTCTTCTCAATTTCTCCTGTTACTGCACTGTACTACAGAATACAATCTCTCTCTCTCTCTCTCTCTCTCTCTCTCTCGGGTAGCACTGTACACTGCAAGTTGCAGTCCTGATTGGCTTGCTGTTACAATAGTTTCTGTCAACATGGCCCATAGATGTTAGATGTCACCGCATTATCTTAGATGACCCATGCAGGTACACATCTGGGACTGCTGAGACCTCAAGGGGGTTCTTGTAACCGCCCCGTCCCATTCATCTCATTTGCAGTCTCTCATACACAAGTGAAAATGTTATATTTTGAGTTTATTGTATGTAGTCATGGTGGTGATTGATTGATGCTAAGTACCAAGACAGGCGGATGGTTACTGATCTCTCAGAAGATCTGCCTTTGCATCAGGATGACTATAAATTCATGATCATTTTCCACGATGTGTTGAAGGGTTCCCACAATACATTGTTCTATGTTGGAGAAATCAAATAAGAGAAATGACCCGATCCTCTATAGGCTCCTAGTAAAGCTGAAAAAAGCATGTTCTGATCTAGCTCAGATTTTATTTCAGGTCAGTTTCTGTTGTCTGGAAGTCAGATGAGCTGTTTAGCTGACATTGCTGTATCATCTGGGTACTTATAAAAACATTTACTTCATAGATTCTTTGTCAGCCACTAGGCACGTATGCACATGAAAGTGATTATGAGCCCAAACTTTATAGACCGTTTTTACTAGACTGACTTGAGGTGAGGGGAAATGGGTTCCCTTCTTGTCTTTTTCTAATTTTCCCTGCAAGACATTTCTTGATATATATAATTTCTTCCTGAGCCTGTCTGGTATATCCCTCTGGTGGCACAGCTCAGTGGGTAGAGCGGTTGTCTGGCTATCGGAAGGTAGGAGGTTCGATCCCTGGTCCTGCAAGAAAGCATGTCGAGGTGTCCTTGAGAAAGACACTGAACCCTTAACTGCTCCACAAGCACCATATGGTGGCAACTCACTGCTCCTATACAATAGGATGGGTTAAAATACAGAGAAATCCAAATTTGCCCTTGTGGGACTGATAAGGGAATCTATATTTTCTATATATTACATCCTCACTTTTCTTCACTTGGGGTCTGTGGGATTGTTTAGCTCTCAAGTCTATGATGGATCTTAAAGGACATGTCGTTTTCATAGTATTGGGATCTATAGGCTGTGTTGTCTACCCACCAGTTAAGTGAAAAACTTGTTCTATCATCTCCTCTCTCAACACAAAAACACACGGAGACAATCAGGGAGTTTGCTCAACTGAATTTCTGTCTCAGTTCTCTGTCTGGGCAAACACACTGTGATGGTTGGTGCTCCCTCAAGAGCATCCTTGCCATTCTCTTAGCTATCTTTGGGCTGCTATCTTTAGCTATTCCTGATTGGTTGTCACTTTTGTTGCTGAATGACTTTTCCTTGGTTTGTCTTGGGGGTTATTTTGAGTCCTTTGGATTTCCTTGCTTTGGACAATGAGCTGATTTGTTTGTTTGGTTTGACTTCATATATCAAGTAAGGCAGATGCGAGGGCTTAAACTATGTTTACTTATTCAGTACACGCCATAAGGAAGTAATGCGTCATTGCCTTTTAACAAGAGAGTGTCACTGTCCTGTGTTTCTCAAAAGAATTGAGAGCGAGTCTGTGATGAACAGCCAGTCTGGAGGGAGATCTCGAGGATAAAGGGAAATTACTCGAAAAACATCATGACCTTCAAGGGTCTCAAAAACGCTGTTAGTCACAATTTTTAACGTCTACATCCTCTCCAACTATTGCTTGTGCCATAACCTTTGCAGAAGGCTTAATTTCATACTTTGATGCTCCAGAAAAAGATTTGTTATAGTTTGTGTGGGCCTACTTTGTGGTTTCTTTTCATTGCCAAACTTCACTAGTATTAGTCTCAAATTTACAGTTCAAGCCAACAAAGGGATAGTGGAGGTTTTGTTCTCATTTGTCTTAATGCGCCCATTAGGAGCCAAAGCATCAGGCTGACATGAGAGGGGGAGGACGTTGTCTCCTCATAAGTGCACTGTTGTGATGGGCTTGTCCATGACTTACCCTGACCCGGCTGAATTATCCTTATTGTCAAACTCTTTTGGCTCACGTGGAAGAGCTGAGCAATGACAGTTTACCACCCCACTCTATTATGTGATTGCACAAACACCACAACCTGACCGTGAAATTCACAAGTTTGCTGTATAAGCGTGAAATCCCATCCAACGCAGACATTTTGTCTTTGCAGTGTTCTTGAAGTGTCCCTCTTCCCATTTATCAAAGTGCATAACCGTTGTTTCTCCTCAAATCCTATTCTGCTTTCTGTGTATAGACAGAAAAGGAATGCTTCAGGCATATAGTTAATGCTGTTATTCAGGGTAACTTGCTGTTAGTGCGACAGCATAATAAGCTTAAGCTCCTAGAGCAACAAAATTGTAAGCAGCCCAAAGCCAGAAGTGCGAAGGTTGGAGCCACAGCCAGGCCAAGCCAATTACTTGTTATCCAACACAAAGCTGGCCCCTCTGGCTAGAGAAGAATGCCTTTAAATATTGAATTAGCAGTGGATGAATTAAAGCATGGTTTTAATGAATAAGGGTGAATAGGGGGCAAGCCTGCACAATGTCAAAGGCAGCCCCGCTTGCATCATTCAGCCGTTGGACAATGAGTATCCTGCATGTGTATTTATTCATGCCATTTTTTTAAATGCATCTCACAGCTTGAATCTGCGATCTGTGACAGCACTGGTATTGTTCGGAACAGGAAGCTGAATCCAACCTTTTACAGCATTCTTTAGATATTCGTATTCAGTCCACAAATTGTTCAGTGCTGAGTGTTTGTTGTATCTGCGTATTTCATGTACAGTTTGGAGACATAATGAAGGATTATATACATGAGTCCCGATGTAGAGCTGTCTGCATAGCATATTATGTTGGCCCCATCATGCATTGGTGTTCAAATAGGGGGCTATTATGTGGCAGCCCTCCAAAACATGGAATTCCCCTCTTCATTCTTCATCACAGTAGATGAAGGATTACTATCACTCATCTTATTAAGGTCTGCGCAAGTTTTGTGCATGTGGATTAGTTGTATTTGGATGTACATGAGTATGTGTAGGTGTCATGAGGTTTGGCTTTGCAGCAGTTTTTTAAGCGTTTCCATGGTGATATTGCCATATAATATCACCATAGTCAGGTCTGCACAGCATATATGGGAAATATGCACTTTTCTAGTAGCTAAGTGGTAGACCACGTGCTTTGAGAATTGACTAGTCAGAGGCTGTGGGTTCAAACCCACCACACGGCATTAGGAAGGGCATCCAGCCCAAATCTCCCAAACTCCATCTAAGTCTGTGTCCGCCCCCTACAATGTGGGGATTAATCATGACACATAAAAATTGACCCCTCTTTTTTTCTCTCTCTCAAGCACTTTTCTGTTCATCCCTATTGGAGATAAGAGTGAATTTCCCTGGGGTGTGTGCAGACAGGTGCATGGCATAGCAGTGGAAGAGAGACCCCCATTTTATATCACCGTTAGTCCCCACATTGTGGGAGTGGACACGGATTTAAATGGAGTTTGGGTGATTAAGGCTGGCTGCCCTTCCTGACGCCCTGCACTGGGTTCAAACCCACTGCCTCTAACTCACCAGTTCCCATAGCTTGTGCTCTGAGAGCACAGATTAACTCGAGTGACTTACTGTAAAGTAGGAGTATCAGTTGAAACAAGACTCAGCGAGACTGCTCTTTAATTGGGGAAGTAATTCATTCAACTCACTGCTACGGCAACAGCCCTAATTTAGCAACAACAGACTAATCTTTCATGATGATTCTATGTTTTAGAGTTGGAAAATGCCTTCAAGGAGCTTGTATATGACCAAGTGGGAGGCTCATATATGCATCAAAGCTTCTCCCTATGCAGTTGTTTTGTCATTAAAAGTTAAGATGCTGCAGTCTTTGATGGAAGAGGAGCTAATCTGGCCCACACGTATCTGAAATATTGTCCAGGATGGATGGTTGGACTAATTACCGGTGTATGAACAAAGCAAATAGACAACACGGACCCATTAAAAGTCTTCTTTAAACTCATTAAAAGTAAACTGTTCCCTGTGTCTTACATCCTGTGCAAGCTGGTCCACACAGATGCTCAGAGCTCATGAAGGAAGGCATGAGTAGCCCTGGTTGAGCACCGTCATCTCCTCTAGTTGGCAGAAATGACTCATTAAACATTGACCATTGTTTCCCTCACTGTTCCTGTGGAATAGACAGTAAATGCATAACTACTGGCCTTCTTACACCAAGGCCTGTTTCCTAGCTAGACACTCAATTCAATCTCTACAGTGTGTGATCCAGTTGAAGCCACACTGGCAAAATAAATTGACTTGTGCATCAGCATGAGTGGAAAGACTCGAGAGAGGCAGGAGACTCACCATCACCATCGATGTGTATTGGATTAGAGCTTGAGAGTGATGAAAAGTGTCGTCTTCCCACGTTCATGATTTGCATTTTCTGACTGGTGCAAACACGTCGCGTCTTGTAGGCTTTTTGGCTATCCTGGTCTGTTTATTAACACCCAGCTCACAGTGAGGGCTTTCCGGAGGCATAAATGTGTGATGAATTTTGTAGCTTTTAAGAAGTGCAATATTGAGGGTCATCGATTTTGCTTTAGGGACAATGATGGATTACTGCAGTGATGTCTGAGTAATCCGAATCCCAGAGATCTGTTCAAAGACAACAATAAAAACCACTATTATCACGTCAACACTTTCTCCACCACCAAATAAAACATGGTGCAACCGAGGCTTCAGCTGGAGCTCTGGTTTTTCATTTTCGGGCTATCCATTGGTCATTGTAGCTCACTCTGGCTTATGGTTGTCGGCCACGACAACTTTGCTCCCTCCTCCAATCTGTGGCTGTCTATTTTCTCCTTCCACATTCAGCTGCCATGTTGCACACGTGACACACAGCGGGCCACATCTACTAAAGCTGTGCGCTGCTGCAAGCCATCGTTGTGTTTTTCAAAGCATCTATTCATAATAGCCATAGTGGACCAATAAGCCTTTAATTTGTTTTTTTATAATATTTTGTTGCATTAACTATATAGAAGGAAGAGTTTATGGGGGTGGATCACCTAGTGAATGGTAAATGGACTTGTTGTTATAGAGTGTTTTTCTACTCCAGCAGCCGGTCAGAACGCTTTACCATGAATGCCTCACGTCTACCGAGCCCCGCGGTGGGATACAAACCTGCAGCGCCAGAATCCCAGGCATACGCTGTACAGCCGAGCCCCCATGGCTCTGTACAATGTGCCAAGGCTGCTGATACTTGAATTGTTTGTGATTTGCATTTTCACGTGTATGAAACCCGTGTCTTAACTCAACCGCTTATTCTTCTTGTTGTTCTAGTCGAACAGCAGGGCAACACCCTGCATGAAATATTTAAACATTCATTTGTTCAAGTTCTGCAGCAGAGCACATATGTTTACTTTGACAGACCTTCATTGCCATGTGCTTCATGATCAAGAAGTGGCCATATTCAAGTAAACAAGTGGCACTTGGATGAGCACTTACCTAGCAGGGGAGACGCTGTGACTAAGAAGGTGGTTCACCCCGGACAAGGCTTGGTCGGCCATTGCACTGTGGTTGTGTTGACCCTTTCAAATTCCTCAATTGTGGGAATCTGGATTGCATAAGTTCTGCTGGGGGGGGCTGCATTCACATTGTTTTTTGCATGGGCGGGGGCTACAAAGGTACAGTGGTCAGCACTAATGCCTCAAAGCAAGGTTGCCTTGCTAATGCCTCCTAGGTTTGAATCCTGTCCCAGGTCCTTTCTGTGTAGAGTTTGTATGTTCTCCTCATGTCTGTGTGGGTTTCCTCCAGATGCTCCAGTTTTCTCCCTCCATCAAAAAAAAAAATCATGAAGGGACTGCAGATGCGGATTAGCTTGAAGCATATTCGGGTGAATACTCCTGCCTGTGCCTCTGAGCAAGGTAACAAGAAATAGGAACTGGAGTTCTGCCGCCCCTATACAATAGCATGGGTTAAATGAAGGGGACCCGTTTCATTGTGTGTACTGTGACAAATGAATGTAGCTGCTTCTTCATCATCATCGTCATTACTAGGCTATTCTCAGAGGATAATCGGGCAGTTGGCCATACTTATGGACTCAATGTGTTGTTGTTTTTCCTAGATCAGTCTTCTCTGCACTCACTTTAGTATATCTGCCCCTCTGTGTGGTGTGTTTATCCAAGGCTCCTCCAATCTGACATTCTTAATATCTCTTGAAGTATCAAAAAGGAAATTGGTCGGGCAAAATCATTTTTCGTATTGCAACATCAACTAACTGAAGTATTACAAAGGGAATTTTCCAGCCTCTGGGACATATTTTAGGGGTCCTGCTTGACACAAAACACTACAGTGTGAGGCAGATAGATGCAGAAGGGGACAGAGAGCTCAGAGTTACAAGTTCAGTGCCCCAGTTTTCTGGTGAAGGACTGAGGACAATGCTCCGGTCAAGCTCCCATTAACTTGACAAATAACCATACACAGACAAAGCAGCCTCTTTTCCTGGTCCGTGCATGTGTCAGACCGTGCACACATTCACATGTATGCAGACATGTGTGTGCGTTGTCTGTATCACCCTCGTCTGTGCAGAATCAGTAAGACAGTACTTGTACTTGCAGAAGAGCATCTTTCTCTGCGTATGAATCCTTTTCTGTGAGTGAGGCATAGCATCGTGTTGATGTCATAGGACTTGGGGCAGATATGGGATGGAAATAATACTCACTGCACTGAGGGGTCTTTGTCTGGCAGCAGGCTGAGTCAAGTCCTCTGTACCATCCAGGACCTGAATAAAACAAGAGAGAGAGAGAGAAGGGGATGAAACTCTAGAATGGGAGCAAAAGGGAGGTTTAAGATAAAGAGGCAGACCCATCTCAACCAGGATAATAACTGCAATGACTCCCAGATCCTGAAGAGCTCTGTTGACTTCCAAACTTGACCCCAAACTCATTAGTATCCCCGGCAAAACTCTTAACCACCCTGCTCGGTTCTATCTGGCTTTTTC
>OMLC01042464.1:0-18284 GCA_900302585.1 Regalecus glesne
GCCGGGGCTGCTTTTGAGCACTGGAAATCCAACCAGGCCCACTTCCCTGCTCTTGCCTCTGTAGCACGCAAGTACCTCAGTGCGCCCAGCACCAGTGTTGACAGCAAACAGCTGTTCGGCACAGTCGCCCATGTCGCATAGGCTGCAGAAAGGCAGAGATGTTCACTTTAGTGGCAAAAAATCGACCTTTCATACTTGACTCACAGGATATAGGCCTATCAGTCCGTCTTAGGCTTAGGATGTAATGCGTAATTTTATTTTTTTAATATTTGTTTTGCAACTTATGAAATGGCTCAAATTATTTTCAAGGATGTCTCAGAGAGAACAGCAAGCCTGTTTAAGTGGAATGAATTTTACAGTTGTGTTTGAAAGAAAATGAAATGTTACATAAATTAAAAATATGGCTTGCTATACATAACCTAAATTGAGGTTGTTTTCCTATTTTCCCCAGTGAATGTACATTTTTAAAGTCATTGTACGTCTGCATCTGCCAGCAAGTAGGCATAATAATGCGTTAATTCCACTCCAGGAGAGACTTTATGTTCTCTGAAAATAGGCGGGGGAAAAAGTGTGCATATATCGACATCTGCATCAGCAATTGGCCCAGGGAGTTTTAAATCATTTGCCATCGGAAAAAAAAATCCAGCATTGTGCATCGCTAACTTGCTAATTTAGATGCAGTTGAAGTGTTGTGTTATAAGCTGTCTTTTGATGCAAAGTCCCCTTTCCAGGCTTAAAGTCTCATAAAACAAAGTAAGCCAGCGTTTGTCTTAACACTTAATGGCTTTTTCTGCCTGCAGTGCAGAGCTCTGGAGGTAGAATGGGTCGTTTAGTGCCCCTGGCACTGGTTCGAGTTACTGTATGTCTGAAGTGTCCTTGAGCAAGACCCTGAACCCCCTAGATTTGTCCTCTGCTAACTGCAGAGATCAAATCTCACTGTAAGAATGAGAGATCTGTTTGGCCTGTCACCATTAGTCCCACATTGTGGACTTGGACTTAAATGGAGCATGGTGGATTAAGGCCCTTCCTAATGCCTCATGGTGGATTCAAACCTGCATCCTCTGGCTCATTAGTACCCACAGCGTGTGCTCTGCCACTGAGCTATTGATGTTTCATGCATAATCTTGGTTCAGATTCCCTCCGCCCATGGTGCTTCAAACTCCTGCTGCCTAGCTACCTAGATTATCACAAATCCCCGTGAAAGGATGTGCCATCCTCTAGCTTCCCCTCCAGTGTCCTTGAGCACTTTCTCTCTCGCACACAAACTAACAAAGCTTGGCTTCACAATATAGTCAATACAGAAAAATAGTGAATACAGCAAAATGCCAGAGAAGTGTGATTATCTTCTGAAAAGCCAAGGTTGGAGGGATGTTTTCACTGAAAGGAGGACTATATCATCCATGGAGGAATGTCTTTTCTGCCCACTCTGAGCTGTAGAGTTCTTTTTTTCACCCTGCTCTGCAGGTGTATCACCATGAGCATTTTATGGAATGAGGAAATACTTTCTTCCTTAACTGGTTTCTTGACAGTTTGGACATCGTAGTCTATTCGGGACAATCTAAAAAGATGAAGCTTGTAATGGAGATGACCTCCATGCTAAAGCAGGGTGGAGTGGAATCGGCAGCCGGTCAATGACTCCAAGTGGAGCTGTGATGTGGCCCCATTGTGGCAGTGTATGCGTACATTTGAAATATTTGACAACTTCAAATGTGCACCGGTCATGCAGCAAAGATAACAATCTGTCCTCTATGGGGGCCGCGGTAGATCAGTGGTAGACCATGCACTTCATGAACTGAACCAGATGTTGTGGGTCCAATCCCACCACAGGGTGTTCGGAAGGGCATCCGGCCTTAATCCCTCAAGCTCCATCTAAGTCCGCGTGCACCTCCACAACGTGGGGACTAATTGCGAAATGTAAAAATGGAGCTCTATATCTCTCCCATGTCGGGTCTAATGGGTTACAGGCGAGTTGACTTCTCAAGGTGTCTTTGTGATGAAGAGAGGAGAGGTGCTGGCTCCCCTCTACCTCCACCTGACATTGAAGAGAGTGAGGTAGACGTGTCTGCTTCTCTGGGGGTTGCTTAAGAGCTACCCAGGTGCATTGCTGTGCTGGATGCAGAAGGGAGGCTGGTTCTCCTTTCTCTGCCGTGCACATCTGCTGTCAATGATTACACAATCGCACCTGTTTGAGTTCTTAGATTATGGCTCAATAAGTTGGCCGGAGGGGTTGACGTGTCGTTTATTTTCTTGAAGTGGTCAGCATGCAAAGTGTACATCTCTGTCATGATTAGTTAAAGGCGTGGTGCCATCTTGGTGCCAATTCATTCACTGATGTTTTGAGTTCGTCTTTGCTGAGTAACTATAAAAAATATTTGGTTGTGTCGAGGCTCGAGGCAACAATAGCTCAGCAATAGAGCGTGTGGTTCAGGAACTGCCAGATATTGCAGGTTCGAACCATCAGTAAGGGCATCCGGCCTTAATTCCCTAAACTCCATCCAAGTCTGTGTCCACCCCCACAACGCCGGGACGAACCATGACACGTAAAAATGTACCTCTCAACCTGTTAAGAGCCATTCTTCAACTCCTACACGTACTCGAAGCGATCCTGAAATGTGTCCAGGAGTGACTCAAATTCCTTGAGCTGGTGTGCAGAAAAGTGATAGAATGTGTTGTCATGATGATGTTGGCTGGGGTTGTGTTGGAAGGAAAAAAACAACTACCTGATTGCTTTAACATCTGCCTAATTGGGGGTCAATTCCTCTATAATGTGGTTGAAGTGATCTTAATGATCCTTTCCTTATCTAACTTGTGTTTCTTACAGAGACCTGGTATGCCACCCTCCAGCCGTATGACCCCACAGGGGCCAGCCATGGGCCCCCCAGGGTATGGAAATAGTCCAGTGTCCCGCCCCGGGATGCCTGGTGTGATGGACCCCTCTCGCAAGCGGCCTGCGCCCCAGCAGATCCCACAGGTCCAGCAACAGAACCGTAACCAGCAGTAAGTTTTCACTGTCCATGGTAGGGTGAAGGTCCCATCGATTAATATTTGTCTCAGTCGGTGCATAGAGCTCATTTGTACATAACCATTAACACTATTGTTCATTATTATGTTAAAGTTGATTAAATTCAGCAGATGAAACAGGCCGATGAGCTTCTTAGTCACAGGGAACAGGCAAATGTTTAATCTACATGTTGCTGCAGTACTGTTCTTTGTTGTCGCCCCCAAAGGGGTCCGATGTGTGTAGGTGGGGGAGCGTGGTTGCATGCCAGACAATAATCTGGGGATTGATAAATTTAATTGCCTTTCCTCTGCATCTTTGTGAAGAACCATTTTAATTTACCCTTTTTTGGGAAAATATTTCTCTTTTCTTATAGCACAAAGAAGAAAAAGATGGCTGATAAAATTCTACCTCAGAGGGTAAGAACTAATCACACTGCTGCTTATGAGAATCCATCAGACCCTTGATTGTGTTGGGATTTCATTTGCAGGTGGTCTGGAATACATTCTCATAGTTGTTGTATAAAAAACATAACTTTTTAATAGGCTTGGTCATGCACACAAGGGGACTTGACGGTATGCAAGTTTACATCCATATCCTGCAGATATCTAATTTGTTAACTGGCCAGTTTAAGAGACTGGATTGTGGTAGTTTTGGTCTGTGTATTTATAAATCCACACACACACCAAAATTTCCCTCTCTTTCTCTTCATGCCCCTTCTAAAGTCAGTGATAATTTCAGCAAACTATTGCCCAGTCGTAAACTGTTTTATCATTGATCACCTGTGTTGTTCATCAAGTTATTTAAGACTATTAAGCCCTTTGCCTTATTATGTCATTAGCGTGGATCAGGAAGCAGGGTGGTCATCTAGTAATGGAGTTTTAGTGGTTCGATCCACAGTCCCTGCAGAAAGTGTGTCAAAATGTCCTTGAGCAAGACACTGCACCCATAACTGCTTCTTGGGTGCTGCAGCTCTTTGTTGCAGCTGTTCCTATATAATAGGATGGGTCAAATGCAGAGAACACATTTTGTTGTATGTGTGTACAATGAAAAATGAATACAGCTTACACTTAGAGGTCGATGATAATGAAGGAAAGCCACTTTATCCGATCAGTGTATTCCTATAATGAAATATGTCCTCTGCATTTAATGCATCCTATTGTACCGGAGCAGTTAGGGCTTTTGCGTCTTACTCAAGGATACTTCAACACACTTTCTGAATGAGCTGGGTTATTGAATCAGCAGCCATCCAATTACTAGACAACCCACTCTACCTCTTACGTCAACCCCCTGATAAGGATGATGTGGTTTTTTTACCTGTACCAGATCAGGGAGCTGGTTCCAGAGTCTCAAGCTTACATGGACCTGCTGGCCTTTGAGAGGAAGCTGGACCAGACCATCATGAGAAAGAGGCTGGACATCCAAGAGGCTCTGAAGAGGCCCATTAAGGTAAGCCAAATGTTAACACAATGTGTTGTGCTGGTGTGTTGACCCTGTCACTCCTGAAACCGCTGCCTCACTGGTTTGATATTTGAGTTAATTCTTTTTAGTCCCCCTTTTTCCCCGCCCGAATTCCCTGAGTTGCTTACTGCTGGGTCAGTCACTTTTACCCCTCTAGAACATCGACAGGAAAGAGGAAGCCGTAGCATGTGAGTCCTCCAAGTCACGTGACGACTAGCCCTCACTATTTTACACATTGCGGTCTTGCAGGGAGAGCACGGTGCTTTGTTGTCAGAGGAGAACAAAGCAGAGGACTTTCCATTCTGTTAACCGAGAGGCCTGGACGACCGAGGGGGAGGGCCACAAGTGAACCCAGAATCCTTTATCCAACCTAACCTAAATAATTATGTGAGGCTTAGCCAATTATGATCCAGTAACTATGGACCTCCGGGTGTGGTTGGAAATGGCACAGGTGGGATTCGAACACCCAACTGCATGATGAAGAGATGCACTGAACATAGGTGCCTTACCCTCCTACGCCACCAGAAGCCCTGAGTTAAAATTTAATTTTAAGTAATTGAGATGAAGGGGAAAATCGATATAACATGTTGAAAATCTTAAATCTTGTAAAATAATTTCCTACATGTGGCTGAGGAAAATGAAAAATTGGAGTGCTGTTAAAGGGATTATTAAATACATGAATTTCAAATTTCCTCCCCCTTACACAGTAAGATTTTTCCTTCCTATGAAAACAATCAATTGAAATGCACTCGAGTCATATTTTCATTCCGTATTTCAAAGATTTGATGAAACACGGCAAATGGCTCCTGTCCTCAGGTCGAAGTTAAAATCATAGCTCTGCTGAGTTTTCTTAAAGTGCCTAATAACAAGCTGGTTCAGTTTATATATATATATATATCACTTTGGTGGATTGTGCTTTTATTCAAAGCCCCCTGCAGGATTTTCCGTGTCAATATTGGTAATTAGGGAGGCATCTGGACAGAATGGAGCCCTCATTTTCACAGTGTTGGTATGATAATTTGTCTCGTGAGCAGAATAAAACCAAAATTCAGTCCAATAATTTAAAGAGGGAACTTTAGAGAGACAGACCCACGCTTGAAAACAATTAAGATAATCCACTTTGACAAATCAAGTTTTTGTTGGCTATGGTAGCTTTACGGTAGTATACTCCATTAGGAAATAAAAAGTCAGGCATCACAGGTTCAAGCCCTCTGCAGGGCATCAGGAAGGGCATCCGCCCTTAATCCACCAAGATCGCTCAAAGTCTATGTCCACCTCCACAATGTGGAGACTAATCGTGACACAAAAATTGATCTCTACTAATAAGATAAATACTGGAAGCTAATACTGTTTCTTAACATTGATCTCCTTTTTAGCAAAAGAGAAAGCTCCGGATTTTCATATCCAACACTTTCAACCCTGCGAAGCCTGATGCCGAGGATGGAGAGGGGACAGTTGCATCGTGGGAGCTGCGTGTTGAGGGCCGTCTGCTAGAGGATGTAGGAATCCCAAATGACCTTATTCCTGCATTCAATTCCAATCATACCAGAGTTTCAATCATAACTTGTGATGTTGCTCCTGTGGGGAAAAATTTACCCCAATTCTATTATGTTTTGTTTTTCTTCCTTGTTCCCCCCTTAAACCCTTGATTTAAGGAAATTTCAAAAGCTACATGAATCCATACCATGACGTGAAAAACTAATCTTATATGATCTGTTGTTTTACAGACCGCTGTGTCCAAGTATGAAGCCACCAAACAGAAGAGGAAGTTCTCCTCATTCTTCAAATCCCTGGTGATTGAGTTGGACAAAGATCTGTATGGTCCTGACAATCACCTGGTGGAGGTGAGACTGTGATCTGCTGTAGATTCCTGTTTCTTCAGATTAGCTATGTCTTTTCTGTGTGTGACTGCTTTGTTTTCCTGAAGATGGAAAATAGTCAAGGTTGGCTAAAGGTCTTAGTGAATGTTAAATATGTTTTCACTTCAGTTCATCGTAATTTTTACATGGAGTATCCCACCATTGTAGGTACCTTCTGCTTACAAATTTTCATGGCCACACAAATACATTTAAACTTGAACCGTGTAACACTGCCTTCTAGCTATTTACTCCCTTATTCTTTGAACATCAGATCATGTATCACTGCTGTTCATCACTTTCTTCTGAATTAGGGAGATTCTCATGATTGCACTTGTTTTTTTTCCTAACAATTTTTGTTTTAGGGCTTTTCATGTCTTGTGTTTTGTCCTGTGTGTTGTGCATGCATGTATGTAGCTGCTGCAGCAAATGAATTTCTCTCCGACTAAAGCACTGACCTTTCTTATGTACCAGTAAACAGTGAATTGATTCCTTTTGTTTTTCTTTTCAGTGGCACAGGACTGCCACCACCCAGGAAACAGATGGGTTCCAGGTGAAGAGGCCAGGTGACGTGGGTGTTCGCTGCACCGTCCTGTTGATGCTGGATTACCAGGTAATATGTCAGGGTTTTACCCCACCTGGCTGCTGTTTGGTTCTACGTTGATGTTTTCTCTCACTTCACTCTCAATAAATGGTCTTTGTCTGATCAGTCAGTATAGATTTTAAAAGGATTTGACCTCAAATTAAGTCAAGAGCAAACTCTCCCTCATTTCAGTTGTAGGGCTCATACTTATGTGCTGCCCCAAGTCTGAAATAACCCTGCTTTGGGCAAAGCTAAATCTGTGCCCTGGAGAACTGTTCATGCTCAAAATATACCAGAACTCAAATCCTCTTTGCTCTTTTCCCACCACACTGCACATTTTATCTCACTTGGCAAGTTCTTTCCTTTTTCTCCTCTCCTTATCTTTCACTATATTCATCCTTTTTTTCTCTCTCAGCCCCCTCAGTTCAAGCTGGACCCCCGGCTGGCCCGCATGTTGGGGATTCACACCCAGACGAGGCCTGTCATCATTCAGGCCCTCTGGCAGTATGTCAAGACTCACAAGCTCCAGGACCCCCATGAGCGCGAGTTCATCAACTGTGATAAATACCTGCAGCAAGTGAGACAAACTTTATTTTGTGTTGGGGGGAAAAATAACTACAAGAATTGCCGTCAGGTGTACGCTCTAATATTTTTAATCTGGGCCGCCTGTTTATGTCGACTTTAAAGGGGACCTTTATCTGTTTCTTGTGGTTGCCGTAATTCGTTGGTTTGCACTTGAAGCAACACGTATGCAAAAGCCTACATGAGAGTTTGGTCACCAACACTAGTAAACCCCCTGCGTCGTGTATGCCACATCATTTGAAATGCAACAAGAGTGTCTGCTGCAGATTCATGTCCGTTTAGATTATCTCTGTCTTTTCCATGTGGGATCAAGTTGTGTTCTCCTGAAGATAGAACATGGTGAAGATCAGCTGAGGACATTGTGATTGTTAGATACTCTCCAGATGTTTTCATGGTGATCTCATAGGAATCTTTGTGTTAAGTGCACCATGATTGTAGATAACTTCTGGCCACAAATAGATTTTTTAAGCATGAATTGTGTAAGACAGGGCTTTCTAGTTGGAGCCCTAGTAGTTTGGGGGTAAAGCACGAGTTTGGGAACTAACAAGCCAGAGGCTGTGGATTCAAACCCGCCACAGGGCGTCCAGCCCTTACTACTATGCCTCCTCTGAGACGGTGACCTGCCCAAGGGTGTTTCCCAGGGGATAGGCTCCAGCATGACCCTGTAACCTGACTTTGGATAAGCGGTTAACAATGGATATAGATGGATGTCTCTTTTAGTGACTTTACTCCCTTGTACCTTGAAAATAAGCCAAGAATTGTGTCTGTCACAGAGGATGAGCTCAAAAAGACAGACCGAACAATTGTAACTGTCAGAGTAAATGATTATGGGAGAGGAATGAGAGTAACTGTCAGCTGACTGGTGGCTGCTGGGAATGTGAGCTGTTTACAGACGTGAAAAAGAACAGGAAAAGAAACGTTGATAAAGAACCAGGGATCCAACCAACAATCATCCGATTACTAGCCTTTTTATTTTTAGTAGTGGCATCACTGGGTAAACTTGGCATTTAATTTTAACCAGCCATGTAACAACCAATCACTTAAATTTGAATTGTAAAAAACAAATATAGCTTTGCCTGGAAAAGAACATTGCTGTCAGATTTTATTTATGTTCTTGCTGTAATGCCTGCAGTCATAAAACCTATCTGGTCTGTACCACAGGTGACCAAAATATCAGAACTGGGTCACTTGAATCAGGTAGTCCAAACGTAGCCTTGGGCTATGTGTCTTGGGTTTACGTGACAAACCAATACTGGGCCCTCACTCTAAGCTAGGCGATGACGAGTCAAGTTAGCATTTTATAATGTTCACATCCGTTGTTTTTAGCATCCCACTGAGAGAAGATATTGGAAGGTATAAACTTACCGGGCTGTGAAATAACTCGGAATTTCTTTTTTTCACAGATCTTTGAAACCCAGCGTATGAAGTTCTCTGAGATCCCACAACGTTTGCATGCTCTCCTGATGCCGCCGGAGCCCATCATTATCAACCATGTGATCAGGTATGGCTTCCTGATGATGGTACACACTGAAACATGCTGTCCTGGTGCTCATGGTTCAAGCCAGTCTCTTATATTTGACGCGTGTTGGTGATCAGGTTTTCAAATATTCCCTACTGTTATTCTCTGCAAGCAGCTCCGAATGTGAATAAATAACTGAGATTTAGATACTACAGTAGAACAGTATCTGTACCGATCAATGCATTCGAACACCAGATCTTCATACATATACATTGCCATCGGTCTAGCACCCAAGCCACTCAGACTTTAAGACTGACCCAAAATCTCTGTGTTGACGTAAAACTGAACCGGTCTGAAGTTAATTATTGTTGCGTTTTCTGTAGCGTTGACCCCAACGACCAAAAGAAGACAGCCTGCTATGACATTGATGTGGAAGTGGACGACACCCTGAAGACTCAGATGAACTCCTTTCTGCTGTCTACTGCCAGTCAGCAGGAAATAGCAGGCCTTGACAACAAGGTACAGTCTCCTAATTGTTTGATTCCCAATGGCCAGCTGTATTTATGGGGACTGTTTTTGACATCTTTCAGACACCTGTAATCAATAGATATTCTGTATTTCTCTCACATTATTACAGTGTCACTTTGGGGGCCATGGTAGCTCAGTGGTAGAGCACACGATTTAGGAACTGACGAGCTTGAGGCTGTGGGTTTTAAGCCACCGCAGGGTGTCAGGAAGGGCATCCACCCTTTATACTAAAACGGGTCTCAAACTCTCCCCACGTCCATCCCCATAATGGACACGGACTTAAATGGAGCTTAAGGGATTATGGCCAGATGCCCTTCCTGACGCCATGCAGTGGGTTCAAACTTGCAGTCTCTGGCCCATCAGTTCTCGAAGTGCACAGCCTTTCATCGGGCTGATAATTCATTTTTGAAACTGAACAGAAGAGATATCCTCTGGTCTTAATGACACTGAGAGGTCCATTTATACACGTCTTGTTTTTATGATGCAGTTCTGAACAGCTCATCTCTACTAAGGGCGATATTGTTCATTAACACAGGCTCAAATTGTCAGCTGTGTATTGTTAGCTGTTAGCAAGCCAACTCTGAGATCGTCTGGGTCCTTTCGACCTCCAGCTGACAGTCGTTTACCTTGACGAGGCCAGCTGTAATCACATCAATAAGCCACCAAACCATTATCAGACAGTCTTCCCCAGAGCCGTCTTTGTTGTGAGGCAAGGCAGCAGAGTAAATAAGGGGGACTACGTCTCTTTGGTCTATAGACACTGCTGTTCATGTTTGGTTTTGGGATCAGCAGAAATCACCGAATTTCACCCAATTCCTGTCTACTTTGGATCAAAAGTTAATTTTGCTGCAGACTTTCTCCTATTTGTCTCTGTACTACGAGAGAGACTGGGACATATCACCAGAATATGTTCCATATACATAACATTTAATATTTTTCATTCTTGGTTAATTGGTTGATTCATGTGCGTTATTGGTTGTTATGGTTACATGATATTCTCTGGCGCCATTTTAGCCCCTCGGTCTAGCTCATGCTCTCCACTCAACTGACTGTCAGTCCATCGAGTTTGCAACCACCTGCTACCTCATTGCAGGTAAACATGTCTTGGAAGTGTAAATTTTAGAAGTAATGGTTGCAAAATGATAAATACAAAGACTGGGTGTCGCAAGTAGATCAAAGAAACGCTAAATGTAAAGTATGTGCTATTATTATCTATCTGTCGAATATGTGGGAGGAAACCCTTCGCAGCCACACTAAAAGTTGTGAAGGACATTGTTCATAAGAAGTCGAGATCGGGTTTGAGGCCCGCAATCCAAGTGCCCATCACTGCACTACTGCCCACCGTCACCATGAGAGAACAGTCTGTCAACGACACGGCTCCAGCCTACTCCTTGCCAGTTCTAAGAGGAGCCATTGTGGACCAAGCCTGGATTCGACTACCGCAAAAACCCTGGAGGCTAAAATCTTTTTTCTCTCTAAATTTTATCCCCCTTTTTCACACCCCGAGTTGCCTATGGCTGTTGCATTTTTTATGCCCCTCTAGAGCATCGACAGGAAGGAGGAAGGCGTAGCGTGCGTCTCCTCCAAGTCACATGACAACTAGCCATCACTTTCACACATGCCTTCAAAGTTGTCCTTTCATTTTCCATTTGCTAAAGAGGTTGCAGCTATCTTGAATCTATATCAAACGGACAGACCTATGATTCTTTTCTGGGTGGGGGATCTGTGTTGTGTTATCACAGATGTTATGGATCGCTTTATCAAGCCTGGTGTGATGGTTAATGCAACCACTTTATCAAAACTGATACCAATAGAAGTTGCAGACAAAAGTACCCTCATACGTACGAGAAAAGTTGATGTGGGCTTCTCTACGGACAAACTTCTGAAGGAACTTTTTTTCATCAAAGAAGATAAGTGAGAAGAGAGAGTTGGAGTTCAGGATGGATTGCAGGCAATACCTACAGACACTAGCAGGGAAGTTAGAAGACAAATGTCCACTACAGTGCACACTCCTACGCAGCATGGATTGCCTGTATCCAAGGAAGTTTGCAAGTAATCAATACTTATGCATTAAGAAGTTGAAAAGGATCCTTTAAGTGCTCACTGATTTCCAACGGGTGAATTGTGACGATATTCTCGAACAATACAGGATATACACCAGTGAGACTGTGCCAAAGAGACGGGCAGGTTTTATGGACTTTGATCGCACCAGGGTCAGGGAAGATACCTTGTTCCATGAAATAATGGCTTGAGAGAAAGCCTATCAAAAACTGTGGAGTGTTGTTGAGCTCCTCCTGCTGCTCTCACATGGTAATGCATCAATGGAGAGTGTTTTTTAATCAATAGACACATAGAGGTTGAAAACATGAAAGAACACCTATAGTGCACAGTGTATTATGATTTGAGATCAATGTGGTAAATATGGCTTTATTTAAATCTGCATCCTCGGCACAGCAGCATTACCTCTCTCATCTTGATGAACAGAAAAGTCTCAAAGAAATCAAAAACCAAAGCCAGTAAAGGTAACCCCTCTGATGAGATGGATGAAATGAGGAAAAGGAGAGCGTGCCTCCAGAAAGATACTGCAACCATGGAGAAAGCTGCAGATTAACTGCATTTAAAGCAGAAAATACAGGGAATCTCACATTTATTGCAAAGTCAAACGGTTTAAGACGGCGAGAAACAAACATGGACAATAAAACATTTGAATGATGGATGTGAATGATGAAAAACAGAAAATCCTTCAAAACATTGAAGGTGCTGCATGTGGCCATAGCCTATTCAGACAAACTTGATTTTCATTGAATGGATACTTTTATATTGCTAGTTACCGTCAGTCGTTTATTAATTATCTGAGCCATTGATATTTGTGAACCATACCAGAATTATTTCAAAAACTTGTGTAAATGTGTATTGGAATACAGTCCTTCACGTTTTTTCATATATCTCTTGCCGCACTACAGTGCAAAGGTATAGCTTATTGAGATGGCCTTGTCATCGAATGGTATGGTACTTTTAAACTGCCAGTTATCAATTGATGTTGATTAACAACTTGCCCCATTGTAATCACTGAGCCATACAGCAAATATTGGAGAAATGCTGTTTGCGTTTGTATCTATATAGTAGAATACTGTCTGTAATTTGAATAAACCTCTATTACTGTATCATGTGACTGAACTTGGTTCTTTGTTTTTATAATCGAAATATTAGCATGTTAGGTTTATTAGGTCATGGAAATGTAACTTCGCAGTCATGGAAAAAATCAGGGAATTTTACATTTTGAGTGGGAGTGGGAACCTTATTCATTGTTCTTGTGGTCATATAAAACCTGGTTAGCCTAGTGAATTTGAATATCCAACTTCCAAGAAATGGGAAATTAACTTTGTAAATGGAATGTCTAGAATCGATTTGATGAACTTTTTATCCCTTTTGACAAACTGATTAATTTCCACAGATCCACGAGACAATTGAAACGATTAACCAGCTGAAGACCCAGAGGGAGTTCATGCTGAGCTTTGCCAGAGATCCTCAGGGCTTTATCAATGACTGGCTGCAGTCCCAGTGCAGAGACCTCAAGGTGAGGCCTTCACTCACTCACAGAGCAAGGGTTCGAAAAGAGTTTTTTCTGGATGATCACAAAAGGACGTAATCAAGGCCTTTGAATAAAAAACATTCGGAGTTGCTCTCTGTGACTTGTTGTTTGACTCTTTGTTGAACTTCTTGTCACATTCAAAAACTGCATCAATGGTTTGCCTTGATAATTGTGTCATTTAAAATAACCATCACTGGAAAAAAAACAAGGCGCAAGTGGTCTTGGTGTAGAAATTACATTTTAACCCGCTATGCACTACTTTCGCCCAGTCTTTTAATTGCAAGTTACTGCTGCTGCAACAATGCTCCCTGTGTCAGGAATAAAATGCCTTGACATTTTAAGTGACTGGTCTGGATATGCAAAAATGAGCTAACATTTTGATTATGATTATTTAACATGGACATTTCAGGAACTGATAAACTGGAGGCTGTGGGTTTGAACCTACTACAGGGTGTCGGTAAGGGCATCCATCCGCCTTTAGCCCCTCAAGCTCCATCTAAGTCCTTCCACACCCCCACAATGTGGTGACTGATGGTGACATGTAAAATGGACCTCTCCCATTGTGTAACATGGTCTGGGCACCATCTAGTTGATGTACAGACACAAGCCACAACAAACGGTTAGTAAACGGAGTCACAGTGAAGAGGGATAGTACATTCCGAATTAGGCCGGATTACTCCAAACGGAGGCGCTTAAAGTTCATTTTAGTATTGGAATACACTGAGCCATAACATTATGACCACTCGTGGGTGAACCAAGTAACTCTGATCATCTTCAGACTAGGGCACATGTCAAGGTCTGGGTAGATTAGAAGGCAGGGGAACAATTGGAATCTTGTAGTCAAAATGTTGATTATTGAAGAAGTCAGCAGAGGAAGGGTTCATAACAGCATAAGGGAAACAAAGGCTGTCCAGGACTGGTACAGGACCTGAAGGATGTGCCACTAAATGTTTGGTGCCAGATACCGCAGGTTACCTTCAGTGATCTTGTAGAGCCCATCCACGCCTTAGCAAGCTGGAGGCGTTTTACACCACCTTGACAAATGGTGTATTGTATTGTAGTGGTCATAATGTTTTGGCTCATCTGTGTATCTTAATAACTTGCCACAATGGGATCTCTGGAAATCTGGTCTTTAGAGTTTTTATTATTATTATTAATTATATGGGGGGTATGATTTATTTATTTTTAAGCATTTTCCTTAATCAGCCAGTGGTGACTTGGAGCTCCACCACAGCCAAACTAAGACATGACTTCATATTTTGTGACTCGGATCATGTTTTGTGACTCAAGGTGTCAAGTTGGTATTGCTGTGTCAGTTCAGGGTTGGGCTGGATAACAGCAACATGAGTTGGGTCTTTCACCAGGAAGAACATGGACAGGGTGAGCACATGGACAACTAGTACACAAGATTTCCCACACTATAGCCTGAGACTAGTTCTCCTCAGCCCGGCGAATCTCTTAGCAAAGCCTTTTGTCCCACTGACGCCTGCTTTTCCCTCCGCTTTGCTTGAAGTGAACTAGTTGACCATTTGAACTGGTGTCCATTGACCAGCAGCGTTCCCCCTGCAGTGTTTGTTCAACTGATTTGCAGAAGGGGTTCCAACAATAGTGTCAGTGAGTTTAGCTCAGGGTCTCTACTGCTTTCCCATCGAGATGTAAGGTAATCCCCCACCAACGACCTCGTCTGCCTTATCAAAAGAAGGAACATTCTGACAGTGACCTGATCATTGCCACGGTCTATCTTCTGTTGTTTGACATTACCTCATCAGTGAGATGGCGCTGTGCTAACCATCTTAATCATGTCTTCTCACCACTGCTATCAGACCATGACTGATGTAGTCGGAAACCTCGAAGAGGAGCGACGGGCAGAGTTCTATTTCCAGCCCTGGGCCCAGGAGGCAGTGTGTCGCTACTTCTGCTCCAAGGTATTCATTCTCTCCCTCTGCTTAATCCTCCTGTTTGCCTTTTCTCCTCCTCTCTACACGTCCAACCAACCACCTGTCGCCTGTGCAGGCGTAAAGTCCTGGAGAACGTCTTTCTAGTTACAGCACTATCCCCACTTTGATGCCACTTCTTTCAGTGTGTAAATGTTTTTTTTGTCTTGTCTTCATTTTTCTTCAGGTTCAGCAGAGGCGCCAGGAGCTGGAGCAGGCTCTTGGCATCAGGAATACCTGAAGGATTTATTCACGAGGCGCCAGGCAAATGAAGAGACATGCTTTCAGAGATGACTAGAGAGAGAGAGAGAGAGAGAGAGAGAGAGTGTGTGTGTGCGTGTGCGTGTGTGTGTGTGTGTGTGTGTGTGTAGGATCTTCATACAAATGCCCCACATCTCTTTTTTTTCCTTCCACTCTGTTCTTCCTCAACAACCTTAGTAAAAG
Source organism: Regalecus glesne (assembly GCA_900302585.1). NCBI lineage: Eukaryota > Metazoa > Chordata > Actinopteri > Lampriformes > Regalecidae > Regalecus > Regalecus glesne. Next base: position 15,438 of record OMLC01042464.1, read on the forward strand.
TTTTGCTAGATGGCTTTACTGTTGAATACCATGTGAAGTCTGTATCCTCATCCCAAAGCTGAACAATCTGATTGCTGATTGGTTGATTACTTTTTCTTTTTAGGCAGGGTTTGTAGTTTGTTTCTCACACCAGACATCCTTGAGGACAGTGTTGTTGTGTTTTCTCTCGATCGTCATGTCCAAGCCTTATCCTAGAAGCATTCCTTTCCATTTTGATAAAAAAAATGTCCCCCGTCAGACACAAAAGCAGCTAATTGTATGCCAATAAGAAACAGTGGCCTCTTGTGCCAGATCAACGCTTCTCATTTTTACTTCTTTCAAGGAACCATGTGCAGCTTTTTACGATTATATCATTCAATACACCGCATCATCTAATAGCTTCAAGTTAATTGGCATCTGCAGTCCCTCCGTGTCTTTTTTTGATGATGGGGGGGGGACCGGAGAACCCAGAGGAAACCCACACAGATAGGAAGAACATGCAAACCCCGCACAGAAAGGACCTGGGGCGGTACTCGAACCCAGGACCTTCTTGCCGTGAGCAACAGTGCTAACTGCTGCTCCACCATGCCACCCATACATCTAATACATTTCATCTTGTGAAGGAACAAAAACTATCTTCAAATCAATTAGACTATATTCATGCATGCTCAACAATGTTGAGTATGAGCAGCATAGCTCAGGACCTAGGGTGGTCATCTAGTAGTCGGAAGATTGATGGTTTGTACTCTGGTTCCTTCAGAAAGCATGTCAAAGTGTCCTTCACCAAGACACTGAACTCCTAAATGCTTGGGACGTCCATCCATCATCAACCGCTTATCCAAAGTCGGGTCTTGGAAGCATACTGGAGCCTATCTCAGTGCTCATTGGGTGAAAGGCAGGGAAACGCCGAGGACAGGTTTCCATTCCATCTCAGGAGTGGAGACATTTTTTTTGGGGGGGGGGGTTGTAAGTGTCATGCTTAAGGACACCTCGACACATTTTCAGCAAAGACCAGAGATTGAACCACTAATCCAATTATTAGACCACCACTCTACCTCCTGAGCTATGCAGCCCCTGCTTGGGACAGCAGATGAAAATTAGCCCGGTGGCTAAACATGGCGTATTTACATTCTACATGCTTATTAACATGCACTGTCCATATGAAAGGAGATTTTTATAATAATTCTGCCTTCAGTCTAAGTCTCCCTTTTTACAAAGCTAATCTGACTCGCACACTTTGCTCTCCCCTCGATGACTTGATATAGATTGATAATGATGGTGAATGTTTGTCTTGAGTTATGCCATATGGCTGTCCACGGCCTCCAGCATGTCCCCGTTTTGCTGTAAAAATCTGTTGAGGTTTCTTTTGACAGGTTGTGCCATGGACTTTTGTACTGAAAGTCACCCGTATTTGTTTTAGAAGTGGACCATGGCAGAATATACACTGTTGTGACCGGTTTTGTAAGCTGTTTTGTATCATTTAGGGTGCCATTCAGTATGGATTTTTCATCTTTTTTATTATTGATATGAACTATGTAAGTAATTGTCTTGGTAGTGGAGATTATCAGGAAGTAGCTAGTCAAGAGTACCTCTCGTCCCTGTAGTTTTGTAAATACTGGGCAGGAAAAGAAAACCTGAGGATTTACATGAAGTAAAACTGGGGCTGTTTCTGGCAGATCCTTCTCTTAAATCTCATAGTTCAAGGCTCAGATAGCGGATTTGATATTTATGTTAACCGGCCTTCACTTTGTGAGCCTGATGATTTAGTTCTTGACAATGGTACCAGTTGCATTCAATGATCCAGTATCCCCACGACAGCACCACCAGTATATGCTATAAACCGGGTCTCGTAAGACCCTCTTGCTTGACAGACCTGGGTTTTTTTTCAACTGTGTGGAGAAGTCGTACACACCCTGAACATGCTTGGTGTGTTGGGTTGCAGCTGTGGCCTATGCAGAGGTTTAGCTTGTCACACTGCAGCTGGGGATCCTTCAGCTTTTCCCCTGACAGATCTGCAGATTTGCATCCCCACTAAAGCTCGAGATGCCAACACCGGCTTAAAACGTTGCATTCCTTTGAGTTAAGAACACTAATGTGGACCAGGAACCGATAGCCAAATGCGTCCAGGGTCCACGTGGTTTAAACGATGCATCAAGAGACGAGACAACCTGGGGATCTGTAACCGTATTTGGATCTCGAGAATTTTTCATGGACCAAACCTATTTTTATGTATGTTCTAATCTTATGTTATATTAAAACATATCTTAACGTTGCTTGTTTGTGCACGTCTTGTTCTGTCAGGGAGGCCTCGTGTGTTTTGAACATCTGTGGTGTCAAAGGTATCCACATAAGAATCTTTCACTATGAGAAGCTGTATTGAGTCTGTTGCTACTCATGGCTGCTCCCATCAGGGGTCCCCACAGCAGATCATCATCTCCATCTCTTCCTGTCCTCTACATCTTCCTCTGTCTCACCAGCCACCTGCATGTCCTCCCTCACCACATCATAAACCTCCTCTTTGGTCTTCCTCTTCTCCTCTTGCCTGGCAGCTACATATTCAGCACCCTTCTCCCAGTATACCAGCATCTCTCCTCCACACATGTCCAGACCATCTCAATCCTCAATTAGGGACTGTAGCTTTAAGGATGATGGAGAGAGAAATGGAAAGATAAGCCAACACACATTCTCACTTTGGCACCTAAAGCCTTGCGACAGGTGGGAAAAGAGTGACACAGCATTTTATGAATGAAATGGGCCAGACTGCAGGGAGCACTCTGAATATGGAGGATTCCCATTCATAGAGTTCCCAGAGGTATACAGACTTCAGACAAACAGGCCCCCCCTGGCCAAACAAACAGAAATTCCACT
>OMLC01042465.1:0-26190 GCA_900302585.1 Regalecus glesne
TACTGAGGGTGACCTACTGGATTCTGAAGAGGTTTGTTTGCGTGTGTGTTTTAACATGTCTATGTCTCTGTAAGTACTTTTTTGTTTCATTCTCATTTAATAGAGTTCTCCCTCTTCAGGAAAGTGATGGCCTCATGGAGTGGTGGAATACAGTTGAAGGTGGGTCTGTATGTATTTACCTTGAATTTTTGTGTTATTTTTTTCCTGCAATATTTTCTCTATACATACCATATTTATTTGACAATAAGTTGCTGTTTTTGTACTCATCTGACTGGTCCTGCGATTTTTATTCCAAAGTGACTTGTATAATCTGACTTTTAGACAATACATTGCATTTCAATTATGGCCACTAGGTGTCACTGTTTAAAGTTGTGACTCAATTGAAAATACTATAAATGGTAAATTGACTTGCTACCAACCAGAGATGGCCAAAGTAATCCAGTAAGAGTTGCTGTGGGTCCAGGTCTTTGTTCCAACCAAACACTTACACACCTGATTCTATTAGTCAACCAATTCTGTTTGCTAAGGACTTTGATCAGTAGACTCAAATGTGTATCTTCTACTAATCAAGCTCCTTTGCTAAGACGATTGGTTGACTAATAGAATCAGGTGTGGAAGTGCTTGGTTGGAACAAATACCTGCACCCACAGTGACTCTTAGTGAATTTGGCCATCTCTGCTACCAACATATATTAATCAACCAATTAAATCTTAATTTATTTGGACAGAAGTCCATATAAAAACAATAAAAATACAACACTTGACAACAACACAAAATATAGCTAAAATGGAATTCAGAAGTCCAAAATGATTAAAGTGTATTTAGACATGTGTTCCAATGTTTCCAGAAACAAGACAAGTACCTTGTGTCCTTTGATGTGGGCTCAGTGAAAACTATTTTCATTACATTTTTTATCAATCAGTCAACACATAGATTTGCATATAAAATAACTTAACACAGTATGAAAACTTAGAACATTACTGGTCACAGCCATATGACTTAAGTTTGTCCATTTTGGAAGCTTGAGTAAGATTCTGAATGCATTTTTTTTCATTTTTGCTTTACTATAACTGCACAAGTGGACACAAGTATAACACAAGTGGACTATATGGAGTAAAGTACAATAGGCCCTAAAAAGAGAAGTTTAAAATCATCTGTACACATGAAATTCTACATATTGTCTTGTGCATAGGCTCTATGCATAAGACAATGTGCTGAATTTTATTTGTGACACCTGTGAATTTGATTGGATGCAAATTGAAGCAGGTTTTCCAAATGACCAAACAAATTTGACATAAAGTTTTCAAATTTATGACAGATTCATTAACCCTATACCGAGTTACTTGGAGAGGGCTCACGAGCTACCAGTAGCTCGTGTCGAAGACTCCTGGCACAGAGTTTACGAAACTGATGCTGCACATCATCGTAATCTCATATATCATTCTTGATGATGTTACCTAAATATCTTACTTTGTCCATCTCATTTAGCACTTGGTCTGCCATGAAGAATGAAGGACAATTTTACCTCTGATCCTCCTTGGTTTTAGCTATGATGACAACACTCTTTTTAGAGTTAAAGTTAACATCAGCTGTGCACCATAACTTCACTTGACTGAGCAGTTGCTGTAAACTAGTACTATAAAGAGACAGGAAGACAAAGTTATTTGATTATATCAGCTAGTTAATAAAACTACCCCTCAACATATGGCCAGTCTTACTCTCTTATGACATTTTAGAAAGATCATCCATATATAGATTAAAGAGAACAGGTGACAGTATTCCACCTTTTTAGACACCATTGGTCACTAGGAAGGGTGCAGTTAAACTCTTACCCCACCTTACTTATATGGTTTAATGTGAATACCAAAAGTGTAAGGTCCTTATCAATAAGAGAGGAAGGATCCCTCGCTCTTGTAGTTCAACAAACAATACGCCATGGTTAACTTGGTCAAAAGCTTTTGACGCATGCAGAAAACACGTAAATACAATAGTTTTATGTCTTCTACATTTACTGGGTACTACCTTCAGTGAATATATGTTAAAATCTGTGCCATGTTTTTTTTTCCAAATTGATTGTCAGTACTTTATATGTATTCTTTAAGCCTAAGAGAATTTGTTCTTATACGTTGGAAAGTAAGCTAGCCAAAGCAACTGGTCTCTAATCTTCCATGCTGGATATTTTACTGCTTTTGTCTTTGATTATGGACACTAACTAGACAGACAACATAGAGTCAGGTAGTATGCCATCCATTAACTATCCAGAAAAACACATAGCCAGTAAAACTGAGATTCTGTGGCTGGCCCGCTTTAGATGTCCTGCCATTATTTGGTCAAGGCCACATGCTTTGTTCACTGATAATTTCTCACTGGTATACCACACTTCATCCACCTATGTGCAGTACCCACCTGGGTGATGCATGGCAGCCATTTTGCACCAGAACTCTCACTAAACATCAGTTTGAGGTAGAGAGGGAGGAATCATTGAGTGAATTACATGGGGGGATGATTAGGTGGCCAGATAGACCAGATTCCTAGCCAGGCTAGGAATTTTGCCAGAACACAAGGGGACCCCTTATTCTTTGAAAAGAGTGCAATGGGATCTTTAAGGACCACAGTGAGTCAGGAACTCAGTTTAACATCTAATCCGAAGGAGGCCATCTCCTACAGCACAGTGTCCCTCTCGCTGCACTGAGCCATTGGTGAATAGTTAGTGTGAAAGAACATGGAAGATTATTTCAGCTATTTTTTAGCCTAATTTAACCTTTTAAAGGTAATATTTACAGTCCTGATGTTCAGAATTAATGGATTTTTTTAATACCAACAAAATATCGAAAGAGAAAAAAGACCTGAAACTGTAGCAGTGCTGTAATGTTAACAAGGATAGATGTGTATATATATATCTGAAGCTTGTTGTGTTGTCACTCTATGCGAAGTACCTGAGAGCCATGAAACTGAAGTCAAATGCCATGTATGTGAAAACCTACATGGCCAATAAATTGATTCTGAGTCTGATGTGGTTTCCAAACCAAAATTACCCCAAGCACCACAGCTATTTAGTTGAATAGGTTTCATGGTTATCTGTTTCGGTGTTTTGACTGCTGGATTGATTGTTTGTACTGTGGGTCACCAGGGTGGACAGAATGGAATGAGACATCTAATTTCCAGGAGGACGACGAAGAAATGTACGTACCATTATCTGGTCTGTTTTGTCCCTAGCCCCTTAAATGCCCACAGCAATAAAGTAAAATTTAAAGAACTCTCATATTAGCACTGAGGGAGTCACCTTTAGATGTAAGACAAATGATAAGTCTTGTAATTGTTTGTCTAGAACATATGCCCCCGAAGAAGAAAGATTTTAGGTTCAGGAAAATTGAATTAGTTTATCTTGATACAGTGTTAATAGAGAGAAAAGTTTCATCGTTCATACAAGTGACAGCTTCAGTCTGAGATGACTACAGGTATCTCCACGCTTGTAAACAATACAGTTGCATACTGACTGAAACCAACGACAGTTTCATATGCAATTTAACTCTTGACTTAACTCTCAGAGGGCATGTATTCTACTCACAGAAGACTGAGGAATAGTTGCAATCACAGTATTGTAAGATAGTGACAGATGTACCCTAACACACACACACACACATTTCAGGGATGGTTATTCCCTTTGACTCCTTGTTCAAACCCGCGTTCCTCCTGATCAAGGATGTGAACATCCTCATCCTTGAAAGATTGGCCACTGGCCGGTAAATGGGTGTAGACTAAGGAGTCCTGGCCCAATACGTTATGTGTTTTTGTGATTTCCTTAACTGTATTATTGAGCATGCTTAAAGACATTATAGGTTCAAATTTTCATAATACTTTTGAATACAATGTACATGTATCTTTTCTCATGACCCCTGGAATTATATAATCAATAGCAGTGCATTTACACCACATCCCATGTGTCCCTCTCTCCTCACCCAGGGCTGTTGAACAGGCTGCTGACCGTGTCTTCATGGCAGCACGTCTGTTTGTGCGTCTATTCAATCAGCGGGGGGCATCCTTACAGCAACGCATCCTTGAGATGCTGACCCAAGCAGATGCAGCTGACCAGTTCCACAAGAGGACCGTGTCAGCTGCCGTGGGCGGAGGCGTAGCCAGTGTGGCAGGCAGTGTGGCCACCATCACAGGGCTTATCCTGGCTCCCTTTACCTTTGGTGCTTCCATCATTGTCACAGCTGTGGGCATTAGTGTGGCGACAGCAGGCAGCATCACCTCTGCAACGGCCAACATCACAGACACAGTTCACTCTAACATGGACCGCAAGAAAGTGGAGAAGATGATCCAGGGATACCAGGAGGAGATCAAAGACATCCGTGAGTGTATGGAGTTTGTGCAGGTGAGGAAATGTAATAGGATGATGTATGTGATAAATCAGGTGATAAACTGATAGTGTTATGTACTGGCGATAGATACTTTATCAATAGCAATGAAAAATATTTCAATAGAATTTTCAACAGTTTCACTTAAATGCATTAGGCTACATGTCTACATAGAATATTCCTCTGACAGAAATGCTGGCAGGGTTTGCTTTTTCTCTAGGCAGCAACATGCAGCTGCATATGATCTATCCTCTTTGGGAACAATTGAAGAAACACCGGCACTTAGAAAAAAATGCTAAGAACCGAAAATGCAAACTGCTATGAAAACACAAAATGACATCTGAGGCAAATTAGTAATTTGTGATAATGGGCTGTACAAATAAAATAGACTTGACTTGATATGGTTCCTTCCTGGCTCATGAAGAGCCCATCATACACCTTCATGATGGAGTGTGCTACGAGTACCACACAAACAACCAACCATTTAACAGGTGTGTGGTTCAGTGGCACCATCACCATATGACATAACAACAGAAACAGAATTGAGGCAGACAGTGAGCAAATCGTTGATAAAAGGATAGGTCAGCCCACCAGTGTGGCATTTTTTAATTTTGTTTTTATGTCTGAGCTATATTGGAACACTGGGGGCTGCGGTAGTTCAGTGATAGAGCCTGGGTTTTAGGAACTGGGGAGCCAGATATTGTGTGTTCAGGAAGGCCATCCAGGCCTTAATCCCCTAAAATCCATTTAATCTGTGTCCATCCCCACAACATGGAGGCTAATTGTGATATGTAAGCATGGACGTCTTCATAGCTGGTTTGAGATAGGACATTTATTTGGGTTGCTTTTCTGGTCAACTTGAAGTTATTTAAAAATTTCAGTTTATTATGATGACAATTAGTCATCACCTACTACAATTACAAATGTTGTCTTCAGTGGTTGTTTTCAAACGTTGCTTTTGAATCCAGATACTGTGCATTTCATATAATCTTATACCATTATGAAATGCACCCAAATACTATGTGTCTTCATATGGATGTCACTGTGTTTAACTGAGCCAGCATGGAAACAGCAAGTACTGTCTTTTTAAAAGTGATACGAATGTTGATTGTCCTAAACAAGACTCACAGACATGTTGAACTTAACGTAAGGTTTCTTAGTGTTTTCCACCACCTATTCCTCTCTGTTTCCCTTTTTATAGGAAGGTATGGACACCCTCCAGGAGTGGGACTTTGAGAAATACTCAGAGAGTGCCGCCAAGAAGGCGCTGAACCATAACATCAAGCATGTGATGAAGGAGGGAGGACGTGCTGGTAAGGCCCTTATGATCAACACTGACAAGCTCATCAGCACCGTGCAGGTCCTGGGTGCAGCAGGTGGAGCCGCCAAGGCCGCCCAGGCCATAAGCGTCGCCACGGGGGTCATGTCGGCCCTTTTTCTGGCCCTAGATGTCTTTTTCTTGGCCAAGGACTCCCACGAACTCCGCAAGGGTGCCAAAACCAAGTTTGCCGCCAAGATTCGGGAGGTGTGTAAAGAGCTCCAAGATGGCCTCCTGGAGCTCAATAAGGTGAAGACCCAGCTGCAGAAGACCATGGATGGCATCGAGCTGGAGGAATACGAGGAGATTGAAGAGGTGGAAGTGGAGGTGGATGACGAGTTGGAGTCAGACCCAGTAAAGTTGGCTCAACTGGATGAGGAATTGGACCTCATGGAAGAGAAACTGGACAAGATGATCCAGGAGGAGCAGATGGGCAACAAGGGCAAGGACATAAAGAACAAAGGAAATGGGGAAAGCAAGAAAGAAGGAAAGAAGGAGAACCAGAAAGAGAAAATTGTGCCAGAGGAAAAGGAGGCCAAGGGTAAGAAGGGCAAAGAGAATGGTGAGAAGGCGGAAAAGGAGAGTGACGACGATAAGCAGGAACGAGATAAAGAGGGCAAAAACAGAGGAAAGGAGGAGAGCAGAGGAGTGGGAAGGAAAACGGGGGAAGAGAAACAAGAGAAAGGAAAAGTTAGAAGTCTGATAAAAGAAGAGGTTCCAAAAGAAACTTCAGCAAAATGGAGAAAGGAGAGAGAGATAGAAAACTGCCTCACAACTGAAAGAAAAAAAACTGAGATTAAGCAAGAGACAACAATTGAAGTCACATGTAAAAATGAGAGAACAGAAAAAGAACGAAAAGAGATGGATGAAAAGACCCAGAAAACAAAGGAGCAAAACTGTCTTAAAAGCAAGCCAGACAGTTCAGATAGAGAGCTCTCTGGTGGAATGATGGACTCCCAAAGGGTGAAAAGTGAAAGAGAGAAGGATAGGAGGAATAACAACCATGAGAGTGAGAGAAGGATGAGCAACAGAGATGAAGGCTGGGAAAGAAAGGAGAGCGAGGTGGCGTGGGAGGATAGAAGCAGACACAGCAGCAGGAGTGAGAAAGAAAGAGAAAGCAGGGATGAATGGAAAGCAGCCACCCATGAGAAGACGACTAACAGAGATGCCAAGGCAGGGCACCGAATGGGAAGTGACGTCACGGAGAGCAGGAAGAGGGCTGATATTGACCAGCGAGTAGAAACAGAGAGAGGTCATAAAGAGAGGCATGGCAGTGAATCCAAGAGAGAAGTGGAGAGAGGGATGAGAAGGGAAGAATGTGAAAGGGGTGAGTCAAGGAGAGGGTCGTCAGGATTGGAGAGAGAATATTTGGTCAGGGAGCAAGAGAGCCACAGAGAACGGGGAGAGGAGAGGAGAGGGAGTAATATGGAAAGCACGAGGATGCAATGGGAGAGCCGTCGAAGGGAGAGGGACATGACAAGAGAAGATCGAGTGAGTCAGAGTGAGAGAGACAGGAGGAGGAGTGACAAAGAGAGAGAGCCCACACACCATGGCTCTCGACCACGCTCCAAAGCCATCCTGGGAGATGGACTGGATATTTAACCCCTAAACAGTGGTTGCTGCTTTTTTTTATGATTCTGGGGCTTCTGGGTAAATGGGGCCATAATGTCTGGTAGTGGCCTGTGGAATTTTCTTATGGTTATCTTCTATGTGCTTAAGCCTACTTCAGTGAAAATGTCAGAATCCATTGGGAAGATGCTGATGGGGAAAGCAGCAGCTACATAACACAGTGGTTATAGTCAGGATGTACTACAAAGCCAGGAACTCTTATATGGAAAAACTTTGGTAGGACTTGCTATTTCTATAGCTATTTTAGCTTGAAAATGATTGCAGACTGACTTTGTCTGTTACTGAAAACATTTACACTCAATGCACTTTAACAGGGTGTTGCCTGTTCCCCATCTGTCCCGTCAGGTTTACTCTCAGCAATGAAAACCAGATCATGTCAGCTAAAATACTAATGTATGTCCAAAAATGTGCTTTAACGATTTGGGATTTTTGACTCTTGAGTTACAGAATGTTGTTGGATTTCATGCCAATAGGCATAATTGTAATAGATGGTCATCTTAGCTGGCATGTTTTAGAGTCTGTTACTTGAGGACTAACTCACTTTATGTCTTTTTTAATGTAGTTTATAATTTATATGGTGGTGGTTTCATATTGTACAAATAAACATTTGGATGGATAACATCAATCATATTTCTTTTCTTTTGGATCAGAACTTGTTGATGTAAGCTTCACTAAATCTAGTGGCTGTACTTTGACATCTCTAGATTCTTCATTCATTGATATCCCACCAAGCACCTTTTTTAAAATATATTTATAATGTTTAGATTTTAATTTGCCCATGCCAAAGTAATCTACGATCAACAGTCAAGTCATAATCATGCATACCATTGGGAAAAAAGGTGTCATATAATTTAAGGGGTTTGGTTTGTGAAAGAACATAATCCTGGACGTATTTCAGTTCAACATAGCTCAGTGGTAGAGCTACCGGTTCAGGAACTGACAAGTCAGATCTTGCGAGTTTGAACCCATCAGATTGTGTCAGGACGGGCATCTGGCCCCCACACTCCATCCAAGTCTGTGTTCACTTCCAAAACATGGGGACTAATCGTAACACATTAAAATGGACCTCCCATACACTAATGGTTATAATATGAACATTTAGCTTCTTGGGTATTTTATATGGCCAGTGATAGCATTCCCTTTTTTGTTTTGAAACGCATATGTGCTGGAAACATTCTCTCTGGGCCCAACTACCTGAAAAAAGAGACGGCTTGCATCATCATCATCATTATTATTATTATTATTATTATTATTATGACAAGTAAAGGGAGAGCCTTTCAGATGCTCCATCAGATAAATTGAAGAAAAACTGGGAACGTCACCTTATCATGACCAGAGGTGAGCAGATACACGAGATGTGAACAATCAGTCAAAATCCTTCAGTCGCACCGGAATTAAAACACTTATATTTTACTAAATAACTTGTAAATTTTCTCATTGTAAATTTTGAACTGCTTCTTTTTTATTAAGATGGTGGAATTCCGTTTTTTTTTATGTTCAGGCTCTCATTTGCTCCTAAGTCCTGCTTTCTGACATCAGCAATGTCATCAGACACTTATTTACATACTGTCAATCAGTTCAAATCGTCAAGCTGAAAACACGCCCACCTCTTTCACCTGCTGCTACTACTACTCTCGGCTGCTCCTGTTATGGGTCGCCAAAGCGGATCATCATTATCCATCTCATCTTGTCCTCTGCATCTTCCTCTGTCACACCAGCCAATTCCATGTCCTCCCTCACCACATCCATAAAACTCCTCTTTGGTCTTCCTCTTGCCCTCTTACAGCTCCATATTCAGCATCATTGTGCCAAAACACCCATTTACTCTCCTCTGCATATGTCAGGCTTTGAGATTGGGTAACCATAAAATATTTTTATAAACTTAAATTGCACATTGTGCCCAGCACAAATGCTACGGGTGAGTGCAGTGTCAAGGAAATGTCATTCATGTAAATATATGTGCCCTAGAACCCGCTAATAAACAGTAAGTAGAGTTACAGTGGTGGACTTTATGATCAAATTATCCAAAAGAAAGTTACCACGTGATATTATAGTTCAAATCAAGGGCCTTACACGTTGGCCTTCGCTCATCGATTGGTTCAGAACCAAGATGGACGGCAACAAGTTAGCCTCTGAGCGTTGATGGACAATCTACTTATGATGTGTATTGCGGTCTTCTGCGTGTCTACTTGGCGCGTTTGTTGGGTTATTAAGATTCTCATAGACCCTGCCTGAGTCCACACACTATCATCAGCCGTTGAAAACAACGTAGAGGTGTTGCAAAAGAGGCGGCTAGTCGCTGCACAGCCACGTCGTCATTTCTTACGTTCATACCAGGCTTGTTGGAATCCCCTCGCAATCCTTCCCATTTGTGAAATCCCCGAAGGTCGCATATGTTTACGGTACTGTCCATTTTCACCGACCATAATCGACAGCATGAACGTGTACGTGATGGTGTTGATAAAATAATAATAATAATAATTTACGTATTGGAATCAGTGTGTTTGGCTTCCTTTGTGTGTTCTTTAGCACCACCTTGTGGTGATTTGAAATAGCAGCAGCTAAACAGGAGGTGAGCACACTAAACAGGAAGAATTGTGTGGCTATTTTCCCTCGTGTTATTAGAGTGAACATTACGGTGCGACAATCCTCCCATTTTATCCCTTAAAATCTAGAAAAAGGCTTCATTCTTTCACAAAATGACATATCCCTGCAATTAAATCCTGCCAAACACAACAACCTGTCTGTTCCTTGGAGAACGCAGGGAATATAATGTTTAAGCTAGCTGTATAATTGAAATAACTACGTTGCCTGCAACACGTGTTTATTCCCCCCCAAACTCATTTCAACAACGAACATTGTGCTTACGGTCTCACAAACTCTCAGTTCAATCAGGTCCTCAAACAAAAATATTATTTATAATAGCGTTTTTCTCTAACTATGCATGTTGCTTAGTGGGACGTCTGGCATTCTTTGTCTTGGACAATCCTCTTCAAATCTGGCTTGTATTCCGTTGTTGCCACTCTAAGCAATTCTTTCACATGGGTGTCAGTCAGAACAGATCGATGCTTTGATTTCACATGTTTCAGTGTCGATAACAAAGACTCGCAGACGTATGTTGACCCAAACTCTGACAGTATCTTAAGCACAGCCCGTTTGACATTGGGGCGGCCCTGGTGACTTGTCCGCTGGCTTTTAGCAGAGTGGGGAAACGAATTAAATCTCCCTTTTGAACATGCGCCTTGAACGGCTTCTGTTTGAGCATGGCCACTGGATGTTAACTAGATATTTGAAGTTGTCGACTCTACATTATTGATGATGACTAGAAAGTCACTGTTCCCTCTCTTCTGAATTCCACAGTGACCTCAGCTTGGTGAACAGAGAAACCCGGGGGTATGACGCTAAACCAATAAGGTTTAGCGTCATTTAGCGTCAGATTTGATTTCACCACTGTCCAAATGAAACTATCCACTTTGTTTTTAATTCCTTTACCTGCAATACTGAGCATGCATCAAGACAGAATCATTATCTGACAAAAGGCCTAGTTTATCGCGTTTGTCTGACATATGGACACTTCATAGTCGTACATTAATGAACATGTCCTCCTCTGTAAGACATGCGAAAAATAATGTGATTCGATTTTCTTACCATTAATTTCACAAGTATTCAAGTAGACCAATTTATATTGTTATTATTATTATTATTATTATTATTATTATGTCCATGTCCACCACCACAACATGGTGATTAGTCATGAAAAGTAAAACAGATCTCTCATTATAATCATTATTATAGTTATTATTTTACTTTACTAAATAAAATATTTTTTACAATAAACAGTTTTCTCTCAATTTTAGAAATAAAAATATTGAATGAAAGTGATAAACTGACTAATTGCGGTGGTACTTCGGGCGTAACAAAATGTAACTGGTGGTACAGTGACCAAAAAAGGTTTAAGAATCAGTGGTTCCCATCCAACAGGTTTTCAAACCTGGCACAACAGGTGAATGTTGGAGAACCGGATAGCACAACAGAGGCTACGGTTTGCAAACCACATCTCAATGCCCTCCTGAGTTGATCAACTTCTACAGGGTTGCTACAACTCACCAATTCGATGGCAAGTCTCACCCATCTCTGTTGGGCATCTCCAATGGAGATCAATTAGGATGTTGGAAAGAGTGAGCCGCTATGAGTGGATACAAGCCAAGTTTGTATGAACCTCCGATATTATTCTTTCTTTTAATTTTTCTCCAAGTTAAGATTTTTTAAGGGAGTTGTTCCTTGTCCAATATGAGGGTCTAAAGACAGGATCCTGTGTTAATGTAAAGTCCAGTGAAGCACATTTTAAATTTGTGATAATGGGCTATACAAATCAAATTGATTTGATTTCTTTTTTCATGTATTAATAACTGGTATCTGACAGGTTAATGTTAGTTGTGCTCTGGCTTTGACCAACAGTAACAAGGATAGGTAGAGACAAGAATGTAGAAATGTTTACCACAAATCTTTAGTTTGAACCACACTAAAGACCACTTGCTTAAAACCCACAGGCAAAGCAGGTTGAAATGTGCTAAATAAAACAAATGGAGACATCTCTGATGTGTTGCATATTTTCTAAGTTCTGTGACTTTTTACATTTAACAATGAAACAAAGTGGCTCCATATCCAATTTCAATATTTATTGCAACTTATTCTTGACAGTTCAACTGAGACTGAATAGTATAAAAACAGTGACATGAATGAATACAGGACACACAAAGACAAACAAACAATTCTTGGATTTAAAAAAAAAAAAGCACAACAAGACTTTCCTTTAAATTTTCCTGGGTCCTATGTAGTTGAATTGTTGCTTCAAGACAAATCTTGCTGTGGTTTTTCAGAACATAATTTTCTGCCCTCCCAGGGACAGAAGATGAATGAACAGAGAATAAATGCATGATGAAACCTACAGCTAGTTATCCCTGTTACAGTGGTTTCAGACAACAGTAAAGAAAAAAAAGAAAGAAAGAAACTCGGGGAGTGATAGACAACATCAGTGTTGAGATTCAACATGCAAGAGTGTGAGCAAATGTTTATGCTATGCGTATTCACAGCATAGGTATTAAAACAGGAGTCTTGAGTTTCCACTGGGAGCCATATGAATGTATGCGTCTGTATGTCCATCTACATTTGTCTAGGAATCCTCTTCTCCATTGATACTGTCGTCATCTCTGTCTACATGCTCTCCTTCCTCCTCTTCGTCATCCTCTTCCTCGTCCCTCTCTTGACTCTTTACCTAAAGAATTTTGAAGAGGATTTGTTAGTACTAGACACAGAGATGTGCATATGTTGGTCTTTAAGACCCACAGTACTGGTGGCACTCTATTCTAAGGTAAGAAAATCTCCCCGATTAGACGAGTGAAATGCTTGCCGGAGAAGAAAACAAGAACTGCGAATATTAAGAACCAGAGATGAGAATTACTAGCAGGCATATCACTAACCAGTTAGATGTCATAAGTACTAAGCAATGTGCACCCCGTATTTTTATGAGGTCAAGTTACTGACAGTGTACTGCAAGTCAAATGCTCTGCCTAACAAATCATATGGAAAAGGTATTACAAAGAGTCATTTTCCTGGAGGTCTCAAATTCCTTTTTTGTTGGGCGCGCTCCGGTGGCTCACCTGGTAGAGCGCGTACCATAAAAGGCTGAGTCCTTACTGCAGTGGCCTGGGTTCGAATCCGACCCCAGCACTTTGCTGCATGTGATCCTCTCTCTCTCTCCCCTGCCTTTCCTGTCTCTCTCTCGTCTATCCTATCAAATAAAGGCGGGAAAATGCCAAAAAAATCCCTCTTGTTAATAAATAGGGAATATTCAGGTTGTTCCAACATCACTGTCTAAATATAACAACATACATAATATTGAAAGCATCAAGGAAACCATCAATGGAGGAGACAGTTCTCCACAAATAAGGAGAAGGAACAGTTCTTTTAATCTTTGTCAGTACAGGCCTCTTTCATGCTTCACGCAATCATCCGCTGTCAAGTAAATCTAAGAACTAAGAGCATTTGGATATCCAAATGTAATTATCCAATATTTAGGGGCCGCATAGCTTAGGAAGTAGGGCAGTCAATCTAGTAATTGGAGACTGGTGGTAAAATCCCTGGCCCCTGCAGACTGTTGAGGTGTCCTTGAGCAAGACTGATCTAACTGCTCCCCAGGCACCGGGGTTGCACTCACTGCTCCTATACAATAGGATGGGTTAAATGCAGAGAACACATTCCACTAGCCTTGTTCATGTGGCAATGAACCACTTTCACTTACACCATCAAACTTCTCCACATAAAATTACAGCAGCTGTTACAGTGCTTCACAAAAAGTACTGAAAAGCAAGAGGGCAAATAACAAAATGGAAATAAAATGGCAGCAACAGCTAGTGGGCGTATAAGAGGATAAGAAAATAGGACAAAAAAATCTTAAATATAAACCTATGAAAATGATTTCTATAAGAGTGTTTTAAAAGCTGACACAGAAGGTTTTGAATTTTTTATTTTCTACAGAAGGTCAGGGTACAAAATGTTCATCATATGACGTTTCCCCACCTCTTCCTCCTCAAGTAGGTCTCCATCATCATCATCATCCTCTTCATCTTCCTCCTCTTCTTCAGAGTCATTGATGTCCTGGCTCTGCCTTTCTCTTTTTATCCCCTCATCTTTCTTGGGGCTGGGGTGCTGTGGAGACGTCAACTCTCCTGGCTCTGCCTTGATGCCCTTACCCTCTGCCAAATAACAAAACAGAAGTGTCTTGATATATGCTCAATAATCCAGGTATGGAAATCACAAAAAAAGAGGTGAATCAGTTAAACTGGATCAGGAGTTTATTTGGAAACGTTTCGTCACTCACCAGGTGACTTCTTCAGTCTGAGCTGAAAACAAACATTCCCCCTCCTTATAAACAGTACCTTGATGCCACACAACAATAGGCTGGTTTCACATGCAAGTTGGGTGATCAACTGCACATTCAGTGGCAATGAGCACCATTCACAAAGGATTGGGGAATGTTTGCAATCACGGCATTGTAAGACGCCGACAGATGTACTCTCAGGCCACCACCCCTATTCAAAGACATTTATTCAAAGAATAAACTTCTGATCCAGTTGAACTGATTCACCTCTTTTTGTGATTTCCCTACCTGGATTATTGAGCATGCATCAAGACATACCGCTGGTTAGCAAGACAATCTTGAGCTGAAGAGTAATAGGGACAACTGCGGAGTTAAACAGTGACAGACGGCCTGAATAAAATGGAGTAAACTTTCCATGAGGGAGGCTATGAGTTAAACTTTAGTAAGAAATCACAACACAAAGTTAGGTCTAAGGACAAAGTCAGTTGATCCTTAAAAAGAACAGTTCAGCTATTTTCTCACTCAACTGAAGATTGACCTCTGCCCCTGGCCATCCATGGCTCTGATCACTGCTCTCATACTGAGAAATCCTGATCCAATTCTCTGCTACTGTCAAGGGTTCCTCCATGCATCGCAGTGATCATGTATCTCAAGATATTAATGTTCCTTGTGACTTCTCTGACTTGTGTCTTCCATGTTTGCTCCATAAATGTACTAGCATAATTGGGGTTGGATAATCAGGGTCGAAAGGTCATTTGAATTATATGTTTGTACCTAAATGATAATAATAATAAAATGTAAAGCCAAGACTTCATTATGCTTCACTATGTAGGTCAGAGATTCAAACTTGCAGTTTGTTAAAGGAAAGGGACAGCCAACATGTAAATTGGCTTCTAGCATTTCAGTATTGAATGTCACAGACAAACAAACAAGCAAAGCTCAATGAGTCTGTCAGACTTCTGACACGTTTTATTTTTATGGCATGGGTTGGGAGGTGGTTGTGTATGTAGGGGGGATAAGTATCGTTAACTCTCATTAAAGTTTAGTCATCAATGATTTGCCTCTTTGCCTTATTTGGGTATATGTAGCTTTGTATGTGAAAGGACTGTGTCTATCAGTTACACACTGCCTGAAAAAGGGGGAGACTACCACTTCAGAACAGTACATTTTTAGTACATGAAGGACCTTAAGGTGAATCTGGTTAGTTACAGAAACTGACCAAGACTAGAAAGAAACTAAAAGCTTCTGTTATCAGGATGTAGGGAGTAACTGGAAGTCCAGTGTAGAAAGGGTACACATCTTCACATTTACATATTAGCAAACAAAATGACCCTGGAATTCATCTGGAGACAATCAAAAATCAAGTGCATGAAAAAAAGATCAAGTCATCTCTATGAGAAGGAAAGTCTTAGTTTGTCAACAAACTCGGATGTTTCCCACACAGAAAACTTGGCAGTATCCTTTAAAGAAACAACATCCAAACAACCTTTTCCCCCTCCCTGAATTGTGAAAAAACTAAACTATAAACTCTGAATGTGAGACAACAAGCATCATAGATTGAGTCAATATTACCTGAACGCTCCAAGGTTTAAGATTACTACTATAATCATAGTTGAAGTGGAAGAAAAGTTACATCTACCAAAAACACAGGTACTTACAGTTGGCACAATAGAAAGTATAGAGAGAATACAAAGAATAAAGAGGTACTCACATGTAACCCCTGAATCTATTCAAATCATTATTAGGCTTTTCGCACTCAATTATGGCGTTGTACTTTAAAGGGTCGAAGTCACAGTCCTGCAAAACAGAAGTTATAATTGTTTAATTGTGGGTCATCAGTTTACCGGCTGTTCAACATAACTACTCTGTCCCTGATGTCAAAAACTATGAATAAATAAATAAATAGATAAATAAATAAATAGTAAATAAAATCAAGTGTTACCACAAGTGGAATTCTAGCTTCTTTGAAGGCCTACAAAGAGGTCGTAGTCATAGTTGCTCAAGTCACATGACAAAAAAAACCCATAACTTTCAAATGCAGTATGAATAGTTAAACTGAAATTATTCCTTAAACGATTGTTCATCATGAAGATTTAGCATATTTACACTTGAGTGTTTGTTAGTTATTGGGGAGGCTACTTTCAGTAGGTATTGAGCTGATATTAAACTGATAACTATTGTGTAGTTATCAGTTTAAATTGTAAAAATTAAACAGGTTAGGGCTTCAAATCAAATCGACCGACCAGTGAACTAGTTGGGGAAACTATAAAAAAGTTTTGGCTGATAAAAAACATTGCAATTACTGTAAACCATCTAGGACTGACTCGGTCCTCCTAAGGCTTTCAAAGCTTTGGCTTGACATTATTTTCTTGTATGATTTTATTTCAGGCAATACATTTTCTTGAATCAAAATATACAAAATCCTAAATATTAAGTGACGCAGACTAATCCAGGCCAGGCCAGGACAAGGAATAAAGGGACAATGGTCTCACCAGGTCAAAGAAGCTGCGGACGACCTGTCTCTGCTTCAGGTTGGTCTCTCCATCCAGCGTGGCAGTCTCAATGTGGCACAAGCGATCCGGGTCACTGGAGCTCAGCAACAGAACATCGGCTGGAAGGATCTCATTACAACGCAGCCTGATGAAATCTCCCACCCGCACCTCCTTCCAGTATTTCTCCACATAGCGTCTTTCCGGCCTGTCAGAAGAACGAGAGTAACAGTTTTAGTCTCTGGCTGCAAGATGTTCTCTAACACAATTTTCCCCATTAGTGAGAGTGCTATGAGTGGACACTCCATTTTGAACTCTGGACATTAGCAGAAATCTTACATTTCAAAGACAGAAGCTGAAAAATAGGTACAAAAGTTAACATGACCTACTCTCGTAATGACTTTGAACGCATCTTGACCCAAGACGGTCAACACCAGCACATGTGTTTATGCTGTAGCCAAATGGGGATTGGAATGATTATAGATCATCACAATTAGGTGATGATCATCCAAACATCTATATGTTGAAGAAAAGAAAATACACCATCCTTAAAAAACCCTCCTAAGGCACAAAATAGCCGAGTGTGAAACAATCTCCAGTCCATTTCCTGCCCAAGAAGATCAGAGTAATAACCTAGATCTAATTTACTTAAATTGAGAATGGTTAGAGCCTGTCCTCCTTCCCTTGCTTTTCTCTCCCAGATAAAAACAAGACCTTTCTACTCTTAGCTCTATGAAAATATCCTATTCTGAGACAGTGAATGTAGAATGGAAAAGAAGACTTGGACACTTGGACCTTTTAAAAGGCTTAAACAGACATGATTATCCCATGGAGGAGGAACGATTCCACTCACATGACTAAGTATTGTCTTCTTCACAAGGAGCACATTGTTTGATAAAAATTGTTCCCATAGGCTTTTCATTTTCAGTGTGTAAATAGAATGGATTCATCTTACCATGAATAAATATATGGTGGCTAAAGTCATAATAGTGTTAGGATACAGAATACTGACACCTAAACTTTTAGTCCAACAACATGAGGGCTCCTTACAGTGATTATCATTGTGGTGTAAAAACACCCACGGGTGCATTTAACATATTTTACAACCTAAAACCCTCAGACATTTGAATCATATGTCCAGTGATGTGTAGGAGTAATGGTATTTGGCCTAGATTCTATTTACCTAGGTAAGAATGACACTCACAGACACTACAGATTTATAGAACCCCCTCAAGAATATTTATAAGACTAATAATACACTCTTTCATACATTATTTCTCACAACCTAGTGTAAGGAAAGTGTTTTTATTTGCTCCCAAGTCTTATCTTTGTATCATACATGTGGTGTGTCTGCTTGAAACACTGTGAAATGTATGAATTATGACAATTATTGGTCACATTTCCAACATAACCGGCCTAAACATTGGTATGGTCCGTAGTATTTACAAAACTGAATGTTTAGAGGAATAGGTCCAGTATTTTTCCCAAAGAAGTGTCCCAGGTGTGCAAACATCTGAGGAACTGCTTCAACGCCTTAGGCTAAGTGTTGTATCTCGGAAGACTATGAATGCAGCAGACCAAACATAACAAAATAACATCTCTAGGTAGGAACACAGGCCAATTTGGCAGGAAGTGCCCGGTAATGTTCGAGTTCATAACATGCAGAGAAACCTTGCTGAAAGATATTCTGGCTGTGGATCTGACCAGGTTAAAACCAGGTGAGCAACATCATTGTTACTTCATGTGCATTTTTTGCTGATATATTTTATGTAAAAAACAATGGGTTTTTTTTCAGGGGGGCATCATCATCCCAATGTGGGGAAATCTGCCCTTAATTCCCTAGATTCCATCTACGTAAATGACCACCCCCACAACATGGGGACTAATCATGATACATAAACTGGATCTCTCTCTCTCTCTCTCTCTCTCTCTATATCTCTCTCTCTCATCATAGGGATCAGCACTCGGGTGTCCTTGCACTACAGGAGATACGAGATATGTCTCAGTCTCAGCTAGTGTGCATGAAACCTAACTTTGAGCACAACATAGGCAGGCCATTGAGTTATATGACAAAATTAAAGTAGTTGGCGATATCAGTCATTGTAAAAGACACCTGTGTGTTTTAAAAAGTACCACATAAATTAACTTTACTTACTTTCAAACAATTCCCAAACAACAAATAACAACAAAAGACTGTGCCATGAGGAGCAAATAAGCAGCAGTGCTGGCAAGTGAATCGACCTATTAACAAGAATAGCATGCAATGTACAAGAATTTAACTGCAATAGATAGGACAAGAAAAAGCGCATCTCCTAGTTAGTTTTGCTGCTTGATTTCAAATCATACAAAATTCAAATAACCCACTCAAATCCTAACATACCGAGACATCTATGAATCAATATTATGGGTGGTTTCTACATATACAAAATAGCACTATTATTCTTGTTGAAATTGAACAGGCAATGTGATGGATTTTGACCAATGCTATCCCTTCACGGCGAATGAGAGAAGCATAGCAACTCTAAATAGAGGAAATGTGTAGCATTTGATAATGGGTTTGTCTGGGTATCAAATATTGTCATTTACATATATATATATATAATTTATTTTAAAAGGATATAGAAGCCACTCTCCAAAAAATTAATGGATTATCATTTTAAACAAAATATAAGAAAGTATTTCTCTGTCTCTGTGTTGCTTTGTATATTAGCAGTGACAACTGAAACTTGATATTGCTTGAGAGTGATCCCGTTAGTTCATCCCTTCATTGTATTGCTTCTATGTAATCACAAAGTGACTACACTGACAACACTAAACAGAATGGAATGTAAGTATTAAGCTTATGTTCCTTAATTCATCTTCAACTTGTTATTATCTTAGATACACACCAGCATCAGAAGCTGTAAGGGTGAACTGTAACTTCTTATATCCGATGATATTCAGGAGTAATTTGGTAGACTTGTAAACAGATGTTTACAAGTCACAAGCACATTAAAAACCAAATAGTTCCAGGTCACTGACCCATAGAAGTCTTAATATGGGGCCTGACTTGACCATCTATCCTTCTCTTGGCTAGGGCTATGGGACCAAATGTAAGGAGGACATTAATCAGTCATAACAAAATGGAAACAAAGTTGAACCGGTTACTAGTTTAAATGCTGTGTTTATACTACTTATCTTTTGTAAGCATATTTTTTTGGATAAATTTGGAAATCTTATAAACACAAGTTCCTTTCACTTTGCTGAGTGCCACCCACGTAAGGATGATGAAGCTGTATTAAGTGAGGATTGATCTGTCCAATTTCCGCACACAATTTTTTTAAGGATGCTCGATAAAAACAATGTGATGACAGCTTAAGCAGTCATTTTACAAGTTCCAGGACCAACAGACAGTTAGGGGCTGTAATGTCTACTGCTACCCGTGAGTACACAGATAAGTGTCACTGGTTCAGAGAGGATGCTGTTCACAATGCTGACCACATCAGAAGCAAACCAAGTGACATTCAACCTTGAGAGCAGCTTTAGTGAAAACGTAGCTAAAATTGTGGAGTCACTAAACACTGAGCCTTTTGATTGCCATGAATTATGCTCTGTACATGGACGACAGTGCCGCTTTTCATTAGCAAAATACACTGCACACGAGTATGGGAAAATAGGTAGGCTTCATCGTTTTAGCTACACATCTCAACTGGAGGAAAAGTGAAGTTAAATGGCAGCGTTTCACTTCTGAATAAAAATGCACAGGGAAAACTATGACAGCATCCATAGAGTGCCACTGCCATCATTCATGGAAAAGCCCTGTGCCCACTTTCAGAAGTAGCATTGACATAACTACATGTATTGGTGATTTTCATGGCAATATGGAGGCGATCAAAGTTGATAGATGGTTGAGAGAGAGAGAGAGAGAGATATCTTATTGTGTCTTCATCACCCTGTCAGTCAGATGTCCATAGCCTGGGAAGCATGTGTTGCCATCGTGGAAAATAAGGGGGGTGTTATTGGTGGCAATTAATAGAACAGTCCCAAGACGTGCATAATCTGAACTCAATAAAATGAGGAATAAAGTTAACTTGAGGAAAGAGTACAATGACCAGTGCTCGTTCTAAGCATGCCCTTTAACTTTCTGTATAATTCTAGAAAACACTGGAGAAAGCATGTCCCTGTCCGGTTATCACCAGCATAACACACAAGACAGCTGTCTGGATCACAGTTAACCATCTCGATGACCAGGACAACTTGGGCCTACCTGCTATAGACCAGACAGTCCATGTGATTAATTTCTTTATCCGATCTGTGTCTTCTGTAGTCCTCCCATAGATCTTTGATGGCAGTGACAGATAAAATGAAGACAACCGGCGCCAATGCAAGTTCTGGTTGAAACGCATTGACAACCGGCACAAAATTCAGCAACGCGATGAAAACAAAGTAAACATTGGCAAACCTATGGAACTGTTCAAAAAGATTCTTCGGCAGGAAGGACAGAACCGTGTACTTTGTCGTTTTTATCTTATTGTTTGCATAGTGTCGATTGGGATTTTCCTCTCCTTTGGAATAGTCATAGAGTATGTTGGCGTGGACGATTCTTGTTTTGTTCTCCTTGTTTTTCTTCTTTCTTTGTTTTTTAACTTTTGAACCTTTGACCATCCCGGCTTCGGCAGTCTGTCGCGCCATAGCCTCCAACTTTCCCGGAGTTTGGTTTGGTTTCTTTGGTGGGTTTTTTAAAACAACAAATTGCTAAGTTATCATTCTTTTAGCATGGGTAAAACGACCTCATCAATCTTTTCTTCATCAAAGATTCGTTTTCATCCATTGTGAGTCCTCACAACACGGGGAAAAAACGACATTGGCTGGTTCGGTTCCCCCTTTTTTTCTCTCTTATCGCTGGAAATGATGCTGAAATAGTAGAGAGTAAAGATTACTTTTAGCACTCGGCGGTTGGAAAAGGGATTTCTAAGCTATCCGGATTTACCCTTGAGCGAAGCTAGTCAACTTAGAGTGTATGTATATCGTCGAATCTGCGCAGGTTTCGCATGAAGATGACGTTCGTCAAAGGAGGGGAAGGGTCGCACTTTTCTACGAAATCTGACCCTCATGCCCCTCCTTAGGTTTTTTACCGAGTGCCACGCCGTATTATTTGACTTCACACTGTCCTACGGGAAGTAACGCAGCCTACTGTTCAAATAGCTGTCATGACCCAACCAAATAACTTTTATTTTTTGATACGGAAGGAGCCTGCAGTGTACGATAGAGACTACTATTGAGGGCAGAGTTGGAAAATGTTGGCCGCTTAAACGTTCCTGTTCAAGTGAATGTACCGTTTGTTCAGTGATGACTCGCTTGTGTCTAAAGTAGAAGTATTGATGAGGGAAACCATTCAAGAGTAAGCGGGGTTCCCAATTAGAAATCGATTTAGGAAATACTCTGTGAATTGCGTTTGTTCTTTTGTTTCTTTTCTAGATGTGATATCTCTGTTACTGTGCTCCACACTGGCTGCTGTTACACCGCAATTCCCCCCAGTGGGACTAATAAAGGAATATCGAGCAAGACACGAAACCCCTAAATGTCCCCCAAGGTGCTGCAGCTGCCCACTGCTCCTATACAATACAATGGGTTAAATGTAGATAGCAAATTTCATTGTTAAAAAAAACCAATGACCAAATAAAGTGCCTTAATATTTCTATTTGCATATATTCTAATGGGGGCAGTGCATTTTAATGAACATTTTGGAATCAAATGTAAATATGCCAGATTTAGCCACCAGGCTAATTTTCACCTTTTGCTCTTTGGCAAAAACAGCACATATTACCTAAAACCCATTTTATACAATAACCAGATACTACCACTAAACACGACCTAAAACTCAATCGTCATCATAACGTATACTACCTAGAACATGCTAGCAGTCATAGCACCTAAAAGTCATTCTATATAACAAGCTCGAAACATAACTTCAAGCTAATGTTACAATAAAAACGTCATAAATCAAGTTCACCGTCATTCACAGTACATGAAAACAGAACAGAGCAGCCCACTTTAGACTCACTCTGCATGATAAACAAGCCCTTGCTCATTAAATGTGTATAACAGCTCCAAAGGCTTTCCTTCCTTTTAAGATAAAAAAGCAAAGTGGAATACTTTACTACAAACCAACTCATAGTAAAAGTATAATCTCACTGTACCCAAGCAGCAACATTACAGGGAACATTTTAGTTACGAACAGTAATGAAGAGTAGGTTGTAGTTTGCTAAGTTCCCACCCCACCCAGAATTAGAAAGCCTAGTGGAATATATCATCTGGTCCTTTCCAAAAACTCTCTAAGGGTCACTGTACTGCATTGACCAAGCCTTTAAGTTTCCAGGGTAGATTCAAAAAAATGAGTAAAAAGCTGAGGCGAAAACTGATTAGCTATTGAGAATTAATGGTTGTGTTTTATGTTATTGTACTCTCGGCCTCGGCGACAGGCTTTTTTGGGGGGCAGGTTCAGTCTGTTGCCTTAGATCCACCTCTCTTTGGCCATTAATCATGGGAAAATTGAATTGTTCCCCTTGCCAGGATGCCACAGAGTACAATCAGCCATTAGTTTTTAGCCCAACAGCTGGATGGTTCTGGAGCAAATTGCTGTAGACGTCCCTGGGATAGGCATTTGATTTATCTCCTCTGGGGCCACTGTTGGCTAAGTGGCCAGTCTGTCGGTTGAAGTGCGGATATTTCAGAATTTCAAGAGTCGTGCTCAACTCGGACATTGCGGGGCTCGTGGATTCATGTGCCTTCTTTTCATTTCTGTCCTGTTGTCACTTTATTGTACAACAAGCAAACTTACTAATAATCTAATTATCTGATCAGGGAAAATTATGCATTTTCCCCTACTTTTCCTACGCCCATCCAGGCTCCACCCATAGATTCTATTTCTCTGATTCGGTTTGTGAGTTTAGACCACAGATTTAACCCTTTCTATAACCAACAAGAGACACAAGCTTAAGTTTTGATTTTGAATTGGAGCCATGAACAGATGCTGTAGTGGATACATTCACCAAGTGAACAGAAAGGATTTGTGCTAGTGTGAAATACATATTTTGCCATTTCATTGTATTATAATTTCATTTATTTAATGCTATCATAGTCACATTCTCTGTGATACATTAGGTGCTTCCTAAAAAACACAATTTTCTGAAATGAAGGACCTTCATTGCCCGAGAGCATCCAACCCAGCCACTGAGGGATGAGGGCAAAGGAGAAGGAGAGGGAGTGTCCAGTGGCATTGGGAGAGGAGGAAGGGTATGCATGTGGATGTGAGTGTCTTGAAATTTGAATGTTTGCACCATGAATGGTAAAGGCAGAGAGCTGGTTGATATGATGGAGAGAAGGAAAGTAGACATACTGTGTGTGCAAGAGACCATGGTGGAAGGGAAATAAGGCCAGGAGCATCAGAGGAGGGTTCAAACTCTTCTATCATGATGGGAACGGAAGAAAAAAGGGGGTAGGGATGATTCTGAAAGAAGATTCAAGTACTTTATTGTCATTTTGCAAACATAACAAAATTGTAAAGGGGATGTCAAGAGTGTGTTGGTGGTGAAGAGAGTGCTGGACAGAGTGATGAGCATGAAGTTGGAAATCGAAGGTGTGATGGTGGATGTTGTCTGTGCATATGCCCCACAAGTTGGGCACGAGATGGAAGATAAATGATTCTAGAGCAAGTTGGTTGAAATGGTGGAGAGCGTACCCAAGGAGGAGAGTGGTGATTGGAGCAGACTTCAATGGTCAGGTTGGTGAAGGGAACAGAGCTGGTGAGGAAGGTGGTGG
The DNA here is from genome assembly GCA_900302585.1 of Regalecus glesne. Classification (NCBI taxonomy): domain Eukaryota; kingdom Metazoa; phylum Chordata; class Actinopteri; order Lampriformes; family Regalecidae; genus Regalecus; species Regalecus glesne. Next base: position 24,478 of record OMLC01042465.1, read on the forward strand.
ATAAGTGGGAGAAGGATGGTGAATATGGAGGTGCAAGGCAAGAGGAGAAGAGGAAGACCAAAGAGGAGGTTCATGGCTGTAGTGAGGGAGTGAGGGAGGACATGCATGTGGCTGGTGTGACGGGGGAAGATCCAGAGGACAGGAAGAGATGGAGATTGATGATCTGTTGTGGTGACCCCCTCTAACGGGAACAGCCCAAAATAGTGTTGGTAGTGTCCTACTTACTCCAGGCTTCCTGATAGTTGACTCTCCAAAAAAGTGCTTTAGGTGGACCTGTATTTTAGACTGATCCTTTCATTGTTTTATCCCTCTTTTTTTCTTCAAAAACATTCGATCCTTTGACCTCCCTTTGGAAAGGTTTGTAATGTTCATAGGTGCTGTTGTTTCCTCTGACATTCTCCATTCCTTGTCTTGGCCTAATTATTCTACTTGCAGTAATGCATTTCTTTTGATTACCAATAAATGGATTCCAATAAGTCCTGCTGGTGGACAGACTACACATGCACAAAAGAGACTCACATACATGAAAGAGGAGACCAGAAAAAAAAAAAACATGAAAAAAACCAATAGTCACACATCGGTATGAGAGAAGGATATAACATTGAAAGAGTATAATAAAGATGATAATAAATGGATAGTAAAAATGGGATGAGGAGGATGCAAGCAGGGTCCAGGTGGTGACCATCATCACCATGGAGACCTGGCAGAAGGACAGACTACATGCACACACAGGGGAGACTCACATCACAGCATTCTCATACACAGAAGAGAAAGGAGAAGATGGCATTCAGAGAGAAAAGAGAACGGGTAACGGGAATCTTTGTAGACAGAAATGATGACTGTTTACATGGTTTGTTGATTATCAAACGTGTCTTCCTGGGTTGTAAATGCACTAACATAAACTCTGACTGTCAATAGTTGGTCAGTGATGCTTGACATCTGGGACAAAGCATTTCCACCAGATGAAACAAAATTTTGGGTAAGAAAATAAATACAACCCAAGACTAATCAGGACAATATTAACACAATGAAATATGATGTCCTGTTGTTCAGAACTACAGTTCAGAAGTACAATCCTACCACCATGGGCAAAACCTCCCACAGATCACGCTTCACACAGGCATGTTCTACACCAAATGTGAAAATGGGGGATTCGATACAATCTCAGAGTCCAAGCATTAGGATGCTGCAGCCATCTGGACCTTTATGGATAAAATCGTGAGACATTCATGCCAGGTTTCCAAATATTGAAACTGCCCACTTTTGGTCAGATGGTCCAAGCAAACAGTATAAAAATACATTTATCTCCTGCGATGCCCACCTCCAACTGGGGTTCAAGGATGCGATGTAGAATTTCTCCCCCACGTCACATGACAAGGGTGCACCAGATGGCATCGGAGTGACAGTAAAGGGATCTGCAGATGGTATTGTGCTGAGAGGTCGAGACATTTTGGATGGCAGAGCATTTTATGAAATGGCATCCAGGAGCCTAAGTGATGTCAAGCTACAATATGCTACCGATGGTGATTTTAAGACTTATAACTCTCCCCCTGCAATCACTGAAATCCATACCAAGGACAAGGAAGATTCATCAAGTCATAGCTCAAGAGAATATAAGCCATTGTAGGCATGTTTCATTCTCTGTGTTTCAGTGCATTCACTGTTCCCTTTATACCACGTAGTCCTAAAGGCAGGCAAGTAGACTATAGATAT
>OMLC01042466.1:0-19908 GCA_900302585.1 Regalecus glesne
GAACTAAGTGTCCTTCTTTCCCATGTTTTCTTCATTCCCTTCAGCTATATACTCCATCTTTCTTGGCCCTCTTGACCCCTAGCTCCCTTCCCCTCTCCTCCCCTCTCTTCTCATCCCTTCCTCTCCTCTCCATAGCTGCACTCGACCGTGGACCATGTCTGTATCCATGAAGAACTCACTCCAGCGCAGACGCTCCCTGGGCCCTGTCTCACCCAAACGCATCTATAGGAACCTGTCTGTCAAACTGAGGGGTGGAGACTCCTCTGTCACCAGGGAAACGGACACAACCAAACACCTGTGCAAGGCTGCTGCTGCTGTAAGCTATTTTGGTGCCATCTGGGATGAATTGGGAGTAATATTTGAAGGCTTAACCTGTTGTCTGGTTGGGTTTGGTTTTATTTTCATAGGGCTGGAATCATGGGATGCTTCTCTGAAATTACATGTTGACTTTGTATCACTAAATATATCACAGTCACAGACAGAATGCTCCATAGCCAGGCTTTTGATTTATGTGATGTGTCTCACATTATTTCCATGTTCATAGTCTGCCTCTTTACACAGCAACTTCCTCTCCTCGTTCTCTTAAAATAAATATCTCTCTCAATAACTCTATTAGTACAAGACCCTCTGGGAAGCAGTGGAAAACGAGGACACTTTGGCTGTGCAAAGCTTGCTGTCCAGGGACCGCAGTAATGGTGGAGGAAGAGGAGGAGGTGGTAGTGGTGGAGGAGGAGGGGGAAGAACTGCGTGGGAGCGAGGAGAGAAGAAAGATGTGGACTGGGAGAGAGAGAGGGAAAAGGGGGTGAACAGGGTGAGCGATCAAGGCTTGGTCCCCTTGGACGTGGCCGCCCTTACCCATAATTCCCCTCTGCTCCATGTGTTAGCCAAGGCCGGGGCAAGACACAACCCTGTTTGTGAGTGTTTTCAAGTCATTGAACTAGGCTGACTCACTGTTTGTAAAAAAAGATATAGTGGTTATTATTGGTCCTCCTTAACACTACAATTATTCATTTGACATGTGCAAAACAAAAATTAGCTCCCAAGACTTGATTTTATCAAGCATAGATGGCTTTGAAAATGCTTACGATCAGCTCTCATTTATCTCAAGTCAAACATTGCAATGCAAGTCTTGTTTGGTTTATTTCGCTGCTCACATCTCTGCATCTCTCTCTATCTTTTTCTCAGTGTGTAGACCATTGGAGTGGGTGTTCAAGCTGGATGCTCTGGTGGAGCTGGCAGGTAAAAGAGTTGAGGAGAAGAGGGAGGAGCTACTGAGGAAGGCTGGGGTGGGGCCACAGGCACAGGCTGACACCCAGAGACAATTTCGCCTGTGGGGCCTCAGACAACAGCTGTACTGCAGGATGAGGGAGAACTTCCACAGTGCAGGTCAGTGGTCACAGGCCACATGTCAAGCACCAGGCATTGCGTCAACTATGACGAAAGGGAATGAGCATTTTGGGTTTTTCCATCCCGGGGTAGGGGGCAACCCTTTATCAAATCAGCATGAGGTACAGATTTTGCTAAAAAGATTAAGGGTAGAACTGATGGCCCCTCATGATAAATTCGACAAAAAATGAGACACATCACGCAGTGGCTTTGAGGAAGCAAATCTACACTTTGTCTTGCATATTGGGACAAAGGCACATGACTATCAACCTCCTTCAAATTACCTGGTTATTATGGGGCTGCCAAAGATGCACGTAAGGTCCAGCATGTTGGACCAATAAAATCTGAATGAAAACAAGTGCTTGTGTTCTTTTCTGAGAAAGTCCTTGGCCAGACTGAATGTAAAAGACATACATAAAAAGACTGTTATTTCCCAAGTTCATCATGCATCGGGTCAGCACTGAGGTCATTATGCAACAATGATGTGATACTTAAAAAAGAGCCTGGAGACAATTTTCTTCTCACTATCCCCCAGAGTATAGGGTCAGCTCCATAACAGCAACCAGCAGAGAGCTGGGATTCTACTCACTATGGTTGGCTGGGCAGGATGAGGCCTAAGGTTTTGTTTATGCGCGTTTCAGTGGGAACGGGTGTTGCTGAGATAACCGTTTTTTTGATGGTATTTAATATGGAGACCACAGTAGCTCAATGGTAGAGCGGGCACTTTGGGAACTGATGGGCTAGATGTTGCGGGTCCAATCCCACCGCGGGGTGTCAGGAAGGGCATCCGGCCTTAATCTATTCCCAAATTCCATCTAAATCCATGTCCACCTCCACAATGTTACGATGTGGTGACAAATCGTGACGTAAAAATTGGACCTCTCATAAAAAGAGCTGGTAATCCAGAGACAATGGTCAAAATTCAGATCAATCTGAGGCTCATGGTATTATGATCAAGTTAGAAGTAAAGATCACCAATGTAGACTCCTAGCTGGACTGGGTGTAGAGAAGTCCTTTTGTCATGTCATAATTAGTTCCCACATTGTGGGGGTGGACATGGACTCTGATGGAGCTTGAGAGATTAAGGCCGGATGCCCTTCATGATGCCCTGTAGTGGGTTTGAACCCGCAGCCTCATCAGTTCCCAAAGCATGTGCTTTACTTCTAAGATACCGCAGTTCCCATCTAGTTGGACTGGGTGTATATAGCTCAATATTGCTGAGGTCCCTCAATCCTTAAAACTTGCACTTACAACACAATAGAGCCATGTGTCGCTGCAGCAGGGTTATCAGATCACCCTCATAAAATCAGTCTCATGAATTTATTGAGTTAATTTTGGTGTTAAATGTTTTATAATTCAACCACTAAAATTGATGGAAGGATCAAATCGGTCTCATTAAATCAGTATCGAAATTTCATTAACCATTCATTTTGGTCCTCAGTATTTGTAATTGAACCATTCAATTTAATGGACAAATCAATATTGCACCAATTGGAGTGCTTGGAATGGCAGAGGATGGCTTCAGTGAATATTGCAGCAAAAACAGGCAGGACGACTGCTTATTCCTATAAGATAGTGCATTAAAATAATCAGCACTAATTATGAAATTAATAATTACACTTACAATTACTCTATAAGAAATATAATCTAATAGGAATATTAATCTAATAGGAATCAATCTAATACAAGAGAAAAGTTGTGTCACCGGGCACAGTACCACTGTGTCCAGTACTATTACAGTGAAAGGTGAGGAGATGGGTGGACAGTACCTGTGAGGTGAAGCTGGAAAATCTGGGTATTGTAGGCTACAGGCAGAGTAGCACCTACACATACCAGCGGTGGAATTCACTCTTTCTTTTATCCCCGTTTGTCCCAGACCTTCCAGGCCCTCCCAGTTATGTGTCTATACTGGTGACCAGCAGCTCCTCTCTCTTTGTGGCGATCAGAGAGCCAGATGGTGGTTTCGCTGGGCTGGTCACACGCTACAGAGGTGGGTGTCATTTGAAAAGACTTGTTCTGTAAAGGATGGATAGATGGGAGGATGAATAACAACATGATTGATGGTGAACAATGACTTGTGTGATATATGAATGCATAGGGGCTTTAGCTGAGGGAGAGGATAGATCGCTTCTCTATGAAATATGTCTAATACAGCAATCAGAATGGAAGGTATTAAATCCCTCTTGTCAAGCGTGTCATACTGCTGGCATCTCTTTGTATGTTGACAGCTGAGCAAATGTCTGTCTCTATTTGCAGCCAAAGGCAGATTAAGCCCGTGTACCACTGACTGCCAAAAACTGTAAACACCTAAATCCTGAGGTGTCTCCGCTGGGTTCTGCGCAAACCCAGAAAGTAATCTGTGTATGGGATTGTCCTCTTTCCACAGTGGAATGGAGCAGTTCAGCCAGCTTCAAACGCATCCTTGGCTCAGCCGAAGTCACAGACACCAAGAGCCCCTCCTACAGCATCACAGGACTCACAACTGTAAGAGACACAAAAACACACACACACACATAAACGTATAGTCTGCTTATATCCTCTGCCGCATCATCTCCCATGCCCAGACATGAGTTCCATAGGCGGACACTTATCCTGTTGAACTGTTTCACTTTACCAAATAAATTAATAATGAATACTGTATCTTTGCCCCAGAGCGGGCTCCTCACAAGGTTAATGCATGTAATAATTTTAAGATCTCATGCTTGTCCAAACACAGGGAGTGCATTATTTTGTGAAAGTGAGTGCCTACAATGTGAAGGGATGGGGTCCGCCACTGTGCTCTACCCCAGTCAGTGCTGCCCCCTCCAGTGAGTATACTGAACTGCAGTCTGTGATGATGATTCAGACCAGTGGTGTCTTTGTGCATGCTCAATAACCCAAGGTAAGAAAGTCTATAAACCACTGGTCTTTAGATGTACAGATACATGTTGTAGATTTTGAGATGCTGCTGTTTGCATTAGATTCAAAACCTTGATCCTAGCTTACAAAACCCCAACCAAAACAGCTCCAGCCTACCTGAACTCCCTCATTCAGGTCTAGAGTCCCTCCTGCTCACCGCGTTCTGCCAATGAGAGGCGCCTGGTGCTACCACCTTTACAGGGCCCCAAGTCACTAGCTAGTGACTCTTCTATTCTGTAGTTTCCTGCTGGTGGAACAAGCTACTAAACTCCATTTGATCCACTGAGTCCCTCTCAGTCTTTAAGAAAAGGCCAACTTGACTTGATGGACTTAATTAATGAAGAAGGGAGGGGGATTCTGCTTCTATTCACTATGCACATTGCCTCTGAGCACTGCCTGATGGCACCTGTCGAACTCGAGTTTAGCTTTGGGGCACTTACTCATGTTGTTCACACCTGACTGGCTCCTCGCCCGTGTTGTACTATCTCTCAAATGAATGTCATTTTGGATAATAGCATCCACTAAATGAAATTATAACTTTGTAACCACATACTTAGACTTATAGTGAGTAAACATCACTGCTTTCCTCCCTGTTCTCTGGGTAATGAAATTACATGTGTGACATCTAGCTTGTTGTGTCGAAAATGAAATATACTCGCAGCTGGCGTAGCAGCCGATTAGGGGTTTATTAAGAACGAGAAGCTGAGCATGTCTTTGTGACCCGATGGGCCATATGCAAATTATTTTCTGAGTTTGGACATTGGCCAAAATCTGTGGTTGCCATGTGATTAATCCCCCCTGTAAACTCTTTCTGTGCTTTCACTCTCCCCTTAGTGCCATTCAATAAGGCATAAAACACCATCATTTTGCAAATGGAGAACTGATGCAATGGCATAAATACCACCATAAATGATAACTTTCAGCTTCTGGTTCCAAGTTTAATGGCTTAGATGATGGAATTAAAAGAAGGACATAGCTCGAGAAGGGGCTTTAACAGGATTTCATGAATTAGGATTCATGTACTTTCACGGTCATGGCACACAGATGTTCTTTCAGGGCCTTGCTCTTGCCTGCTAGAGGACTATGCAGCAGCTGCAGCACTCATGACTCACCGGGACAATAAGATGGTGATGACCATGAGATTTTCTGCAGTTTGATGAAAGGGGTTGGTCATTGTTCTCTCTCTCTCTCTCTCTCTCTCTCTCTCTCTCTCTCTCTCTCTCTCTGCATTGTTCAGGCTGGAGAGAGTGCATTGGTGTAAAGTCGCAGATCAGGAACCAAGAAGGCCTTCTGAGGAAGCTTCTGGAACAGACCAGAGAACCAGACTACAGGGGATATTGCATAGGTAAAAATTGGTTGGTGATTAGTACAAACCAAAATCTCTTTTTACTCACTCTCACTTCCATCCATCCATATATCCTTCCATCCATCATCAACCGGTTATCATGGGGTCATGCTGGAGCCTATCCCTCCACTCATTTGGCGGAATGTGGGGAAACATCCTGGACAGGTTGCCACTCCACCCCAGGGCAGCTGTGGAGGATTATGGGTGGATGCCCTCCCTGATGCCCAGTGGTGGGTTTGAACCTGCAGGCTCTGGCTTATCAGTTCCTGAAGCACACACTCTACCTCCGAGCTACTGCGGCCCTGCTCAGCTTGGATTGAATAGCAAGGCCAAATCAGAGGCATTTTATTTTGAGCTGTACAAGGTTAATTTCCTCCACCGCTAGTTAGCCCTACAGTTAGCCAGTCATGTCTAAATATATGTAAATTCTCAGAATTAGAAGAGTGTGGTTTCTTTTTCATATGACATTACAGATATCTTCTCTTTCTTCTATAATGAGCAAACAGTGTTTTCGAATTCTTTCAATCGAATATCTTACATGTACAGCTAATCTGCTTTGGTGGATAAAGTCATTTTCTCATCTAGTCTTACCCTCTCCTTCACTCCGCAGAGAACTCTAAGCCTCAGAGCCCCAGCAAGCGTCTTTCGATGTCTCGAGGCATCAAACAATTGTTCCAGTCAGCCACCAAGTTTGTTCGCCTGTTACAGAGGTAAAGCTTCCTTCCTCCTCTTCCTGTTGAATCGCAGCTTTAGGCTTGGGGGAATTACAGCTCGTAGACGCTGGGATTACATAGATTTGCGCTATAGGAAAAAGAAAAGACAGTTATTTGCAGTCGTTCTCAATCTGAATCCCTGTCTACCATTAGTACTGTTGGTTTTCTGTCCTACTCGGTTATGAATTGTATTCACCATGGTTTAGGAAGTAGCTAGCTCAATCCCCAGCTCCTTCAGATACTGTTCTGGAGTGTCCTTGAACGAGAAACTGAACTCCTTAACTGCTCCTCGGGCGCTGCAGCTGTCCATTGCTCCTATACAATAGGATGGGTTAAATGCAGAGGGCAAATTTCATTGTCGGAATATAGCCCTAGAGCAGAATTGAAAACCATAAAATACTTGACAACTGTTGAGAACCAATAAAATCACACACAAATGAGCTAAGAGCACAGGCCATTATGCATAAGACATGTTAGAGTTTCAGGACTGTGACCCTGAAGTTGCTCATTTGATTTCCTGCCCTATAATATGAATTTTAAAAAGTATGTTGCCCTATGTCGCAGGCTCTCCCAGAGAAAAAGATCATATACACACCTCAAAACACACTGTCATGCCCTTGGAAAAAGACTGAAAGTGATTATATGGTTATTTCATTCTCCATATTATTCATCACAGTTAACTGGTTGACGTGGAGGAGAAAAAAGGTCGAGAGCGACGCAATTCCATTTGTGTTCATTAAATTAAGCCTTTCTTTGAATTCAATGAGTTCAGTGGTTCTAATATGATAGATTTGGATGGTGAGCATTAGTAGTAGGTCCAACCAAAGCTCCTCTCATACAGATATGACTCCACTGCTAGTATTTAGGGTGCCATTATTCTAATGAGTGATCCATGGCAATATAAAACAAAGCTAATCCTTGCTATAAATTGGAAGAGCAGTAGCATCGTTTTAAACAACGGATTATTCAGAATAATTCAACGCGCTCTTTTAAAAAGTTTCTAGGGCATGCTGAGCTATGCAATCAGTCAGACTTACACAGGATTTCACTTATCCCGTTGTGTTTTATGTCAAGATATTCTCTACGATCCCTCAAGAAGCAATTTGTTGCACAGCCAACAATATATACAATCAACATCCATGATCAGCACATAAAGAAACATAGATCTGCATGTTATTCAAAGAGCCAACGGCGACAGGGACAAATGAATTCTTAAATCTATTGGTCCTGCATCCTGGCAGATTATTTATATCTGCGACCAGTTGGAAGCATTCTGAACTCACTGAACAAGGATGGTCTCGGTTCAGTCGGACCCGTTATTGTGGTTCTGACTTTGTACACATGGGAGAGGTCTTTTAAATTTCTCCCAGCGATTTCCCTGCACGTCCTAGCAGTTCCTTCCAAATTGTTCCTGTTTTACAAGGTAAGTGACCCAAACCAGCAAATGACAGAGAGGGTCTAGAAAACACTTGATAAAACAAGAGCAAAGAATTCTAATAAATGTGGGGTCAACAGTAAAACTTCCAATAGAAATACATGCGTTGACGGGCCTATGCACAAACAGGATCGGTGTTTGGTTCAAAGGTTAACTTATCATCAATTATTGTCCCCAGATACTTATAGTGTTGGACAACTTCAACAGCCTGGCCATGAACAGCAGCAGGAAGAACAGGGGAAGGCTCTTTCCTAAAGTCAATTATCATTTCCTTTGTCTTGGACATATTTATGTCCAAGAAGGAGCATTTACACCAGTCGCTAAAACCATCCACCACTGGACCGTGGTCAGTGTCGTCATTACTCGGCAAGGAACACGAGTATGGTATCATCCGCAAACATGATGATGTGTCTTCCCTCATAGTGACACTGTAACCTGTTTATGTATAAGACAAATAGAAGTGGGGAGAGGACACAGCCCTGGGGGGAACCGATGGAAGATAAAGGGGCATCAGATAAAACGCCATTGACTTTCACCTTTTTGAGACCTGTCAGCTCAAAAAGTCCACCAGCCAACATATTAATCCAGGGTCAATGTTGTGGATGCTGGTAAGTCCGTCTGCTAAAATGTGAGGTAGTATGCAGTTAAAAGCTGAGGAGAAGTCAATAAAGAGTAATTCTACAAAATCATTTGCATCGTCCAGGTGATTCAGGGCTTTACATTTTAGTTTGTTTCCCTGAGACCAGTGCGCCTGTCAAATATTGGTTTCTTTTGTTTCTTCATTGTTTTTCATCTCTTAACCCCTAGTTTAGTTTGCATGTGTTTTAACATTGTCTCCTTCACATCAACATCCTTAGGGGTGTGTACCTGGCGACTGTGTTTCACCATAAGGACATCATCCTTGTGACGGCCGAAGAGTTAATCCCATTGGTGGAGATCCAGTGCTGCTCCACCTCCATCACCCAGGACTTCTTTTGGTTTGCCAAGGTAAGCCAGCTAGTCTCCTGAGAACTTATGGCTGGTCGATTAGATGAGTGTTCACTTGAGGCTTGATGCTGAGGGTGGGTAGGTTTTATATCAAAATAAATGAGTGTTCTACTTGACTCTTGATGACCGGCGCTAGTATACGGTGGTCTAAAAGGTTAATTCATTCAAATTCATGCAGCACAGAAAGTATCTTCGGCTCGTAACTTAACGTTTGAATTATCCTCATGATGGATGAGCTGCCTGTATATCCATCTACTAATCTTTCTATCAGGCAAACTTTTAATATTCTTGAAATATTGTCCATTCGATGAAGAAATCATTGAGGAAGATAGCTCCATTATTTCCATCTAAACGGCATCTTTGAATTTTTCTTTTACTTCTCCCCTAGTTGTCATGTGCGTGGCAACAGGTACCCTGGCTCCAGCAAGCCCTTTCTTCTGCTCATTCATCTTCCTCATCCCTCCTTCAGAACAGGCACAACATCCTGAGAGCTGTAGCCCAGCTTCAGGTAGGTCACTAAGTAGCTTATGGTCCGTGATAGAAAACATCATGAGGAGTTAATTATGTCTCAACTCCATCTCTTCTTCCTGCGCTCCTCATCATTACCTCCTCTGCGCTTCCCGTGCTCCCTGCCCCTTTCCTCCTGTCTTTCGTGGTATTAATCCCCAATCCCCACACCGTCATAATGCTTGCCCCTAATAGCTTTTATTGTACGGCCTCTCTTTCTCCTCTGCATACAGTCATCTCTGGGGACAATGGACCTGGGCCAGGTGTACTATGAACCTCTGAAGGACAGGCAAGGCAATGTCTTACTGGTGACTGTCAAGGAGTTCCCCAACCCTCCCAGGTTAGCATGACAAAGGAGGAGACTCACTTTGACTTACTGTCCTCCCTGTCCAAATATGCGAGGTTACAATATAAACGAGCTCGATAAACACGTCTGAAGGGAGTTTGGTTGATGCAATATAGACTACTACAATGCCATTCATGATATGAATACTAGCTCTGCAGGGGACATAACTGACAGTATTGCTAGGTGGGGGGCCAGTAGTTTTATGAACATGTCTCATCATGGTGATTAGCAACTTCTGAAAGACAAACACAACACTACTGCAGGAAAGATGTTTTCGGTCTTGTTTGAATTTTAGATATTAATTGATTAGTACCTTCACTAGGAAGGAGGTTATCATTGTTATTACTGTTTTGCCTTTTATTATTAGTCAATTACAATTCTGTTATCCTGATCATGTTGTATGCTGTAAATTGTGTCCTATTCTGTGTTCCCATCATCCGTTGCACAACTGTCTGCTTTAGAGAGATCCCTCCTCTGTGGCTCTACCTGAGGTTTCTTCCTCTTTTTCTCCCTGTTAAAGCTTCTTAAGGGAGTTGATCCTTATCCAAAGTGAGGGTCTAAGGACAGGATGTTTTGTTAGTGTCAAAGTTCACTGAGGCAATTGTTAATTTGTGATAATGGGCTATAGAAATAAAATTGACTTGACTTGACCATCTTGTAGACTTCAACCCAGGTCCTCTGTTTGTTGGGTGGTTTCCCCACATCGTATCCTACTCCTGAAATTATATCCTATTGACTCACAATTGAGTAGGGGGCCACAATTCCTCAGTGATAGAGCTTGAGATCTGATGAACCGGAGGCTGCAGGTTTGAACCCATCTCAGGGCATCAGGAAGGGCATCCAGCCTTAATTCCCCAAGTTCCATCTAAGTCCATGACCACCCCCACAACACGGGGACTAATCGTGACACATAAAACAGACCTCTTTGATTCACAGTCGAACAGACTTGCTCATGCAGGTTGAATTTGAACCTGTGTCCCCCGCATGGGAATGAGAGAAAGCATCCCAAGGTATTCAGCTTATGAGGTTTCAAGCGGGGCAAGCTAATGGGCCGTGGCTCTCTCAGCTCACCTTGCTTGGAGCCAATATCAAAGAGAAGAGCCACGGGGTGGTTTGTACTGTGTTTTCTTCTTGACATCACTGAACTCTTCATCCCTCATCCAGCCCTCCTGATCCTCCCCTCCACTGGGTGCCCCTGGCCCGCCTGGAAAAGAATCGCAGCAGAGCCCCTCGCCTGCCAGAGCCTACAGCTATGGATACACTCAACGAACAGCTCAGAGTGAGTTTGTGTGCTTAAGAGAGAGAGGGGGGTGGGGTGGGGGGGAAGGTCAGTAAGCTACCAAGTGCAGCCTACAGTGACTGCTAAAAACATGCTTTCATGCTTCAACTGTCTCAAGTATCTCTGATTTATTTAGAGAATTTTGCCTCTGCAGTTCGAGTAATCCTGGAATCTGTGTGAATTCATTTAGCATGCCCGACACAAAGCAAGATTCTCAAACCTGTCTGCTGCTGCTGTGCAGTTAAATGCATGGAGCACTAATCCTCCCAAGGCTACACATTAAGTCAGCGTGGTGGCCTCCCTGCTTTATTTTATAGAAGCGGTTCTTCAGATGAAAGCATCCGCTAGTTGTTGTTGGACCAAAACACAATCAGATACAATAAATGAGTAAAAGATCAAAACATGACATCTAGATGGTAACTCTTAAACTACCTCCACCCTGATGCAGATTTCTCACTCACTGCCTTTCCCCAAAGGAGAAATTGTCCTTCCACAGACACAGCACCCAGTGGGCCCAGCCAGGCTTGTACGTGGGCATACTGAAGCTGTGTAGTTCTGTGGAGCAGATCCGGGTCCTGGTGCCCCAGAGGCTGCCCAACCTCCTCTGCCATGCACGGGTTCGCCACAATCCTCACGTTACAAGGTGACTCAGTTTAACACTGTGACCCAGTGCTGAGCAAAGACCGGCAATGACTGACTGACATGTGCTTTTCCTATCTGATACACTTTTTCTGTTTTTTTTACACCATGTAACGGTTATTCCAAAGAGATCCCAATCTTACAAACGATGCCTACTATTTCCTTATGGATTGTTGAGATCAGCCTAATCTATGTTGATGACTCCATGTGTAACAGGGAGGAATGGGCCTGGCTACAGAGCCACGTCTTCACCACGGCCAACGGTAGCGTTCAGAATCTGTCGATTGGTGAAGACGAGAGCCAGATGGAGAGCAGTGGCCTGTTGGAGTTTGTCAGGTCTGTGAGAGCAGCGGTCATCCTCCTACTGACAAAGCTCAACATCCCCCTCTACAGGGTAAAAAGCTCCTCGGCATCCTCACATTTGTTTTCCGGTCATACACCAACTGCTGAAGTTTCCTGCATAGCTAAGGGGAGATATTTTGAGATGTCTTCATTAAGCTGTGTCTCATTTATCAATGTAGTCAGTGGTGTACTTAAAGAATCGTTCACGTTGAATTCCTGAAACTACAGATGGAATTAATACATTTTCAGCAAAACTAATTGGGGCTAAAGAAAATACAAGCCGGCGGCACCACATGCAACAGACTCGCATTCCGTTACATCACATCCTGACTCATTGCAAAATTAATCTCCCATCTGCTGTGTTACTCTGTCCACACCACCCACCTCCATTCTCCCCCTCCTTCTGGTAGGCCTATCAGTATGGCGTGTACACACGGGAGCTACTACAATTTGGAGACAAGCTGTCTATGCTGCTACTGCTTCCTCCCAGTGAGGATTTCAGTTCCAGCTACTGGCCTCTGGTCGGGACCAAGGAGCCCGGCCTCACCATGCCCCTGCAGATATTTGAGCTGGGTAAGTGTTGTGTGGACTCCCTTTTAAACACCTCATTGCACGGCGCAGTGGTGATGCCCAGATGTGGCCCGCATGTAAAGACTGCGACGTGTGCAGCGGGCACATCTGTAACAGACCTGATTTCACCTTGGACCCCTCATGGACAGCTGGGCCTTTAGGAGGCTAGGATAAACTTTTTACCAGGATAATCCCCTTTTTGCTTTGTCTCTCCTTTTCCCATACAACCAGTTCACTTCTGGACCTACGAGAGGGACTTCGTCTCCAACTACTGCCGGGCCTGGGTGAGGCTGGAGTTGGACACTCATCTGGCCCAGCAGGCTCTGAGAGAGGCACTGGACACCAAAGAGGTGCAGGAGGCCCGGGAACGTCTGAACAACATCACCCAGCTGTCACAGGTAGGACTCAAAGGGCGGTGGATAGAGCGATCGTCTGGCAATCAGAAGGTTACAAGTTTGATCCCAGCTCCTAGAGAGAAGCATGTTGAAGTCTCCACTGTTCCCTCAACTACTCTGCCCTGTGATAGGCTAGCGACCTGTCAAGTGTACCTTCTGACCAATGACAAATGAGATAGGTTCCAGTTACCCCAGTGACCTGACTTCGGATAAGCTGTTAACGATGGATGCATGAGAGTAGTCGGACCATGATGACAAACATTTCAGACTTGGTGTGAAGCAATCTCATAAAAAAAAACCCTCAATCTTCATCAGCAATGGAATGACAGCAATCTCCTGTCAATGCTGTAGATACTCATGTTGAGTAAGGATCGGGAAAAATATTAAAACTTGTATTTGAAGCTCTGTGTTGATATACAGCAGTAATCCATAGATTAGAGTATTGAAGAACATCCACTGCTGGAGCTGTAGTAATCACATGAGAACAGCAATACAGTCGAGTTCATGCAGCTAATCAGTCCGACTCGATTGTCCAGTTATGTCGAGAGTGAGCATTTCAAATCCTTTGCTCCAATTCAGTCTCCCTCTCCCTGCAGCATCTTGATCTGTTGTGGAGGGACGCTCGCTGGATCATGGACTGTCTGCAGTGTGTTCGGTCCAGGCAGTGGGTGGGGGCAGTGCCCCTGGGTCTGGTGATGGGGGGAGACCCACCGCCCCTTCCTGACACTGAAGAAGATGAGGGGAGTCTGACTGCCAGACTGACCTGGCCTCATCGGCTACAGGCACACAGGATCATCCCAGGTAAGATGATGAAGATGATGATGATGATGATGATGGTGTGGAAGAAGGGGACATAGGACATGTTGTAACTTCACTAAATATCATTTGATTCTTTGTGGACATCAAACATTCAAAAAGGTGAAGAATAAAATGTAACTTCTGTTTCATGTCTGTCCATCTCTTTCCAGAGAGCTTGGTCAGAGTGAGCCCAGCAGCAGTCATTAGCACCGAGGTCTCTGCTTCATCAGATGTCCTGGGTGTCCCAGAGGAGGCTGCTCTAGTTTTAATAGAGGGCGTGACCAAGGGAGGGTACCCTTTAGACCTTAGTGCCCAATCAAACTTGGACTTGACCAGCACTGGCCAGTCAGAACTAGGATGTGAAAGCACTTTAAATGAATCCGGAACAGAATCAGACATCGTCAGTCAAACAGAAATGGGATATGCTGGTTTGGTTGACCCGGAGCCATACAGCGGAGAAGAGGACCTTCCTCCCAGCATCAGTGATGTGATTGAGCCAATGGAGATGGCAGAGTTGGTGGACATCTTACCCACGCTGACTCTTATAGAGGAGGAGATTCTGCCAAGTGGCCAAACAACACCCACTGTGATGGACATGCTGGAGAGCTTTGGCCTGGGGATTGGTGAAAACACATCGTACTTCAATTTTGAAAGCCGAGTTGAAAATCTTTCATGCTCAGACATACATTATAAGGACAGCAGCACTACGGAGCCAGAATATGGTCTGGCGAGGCGATCCAGTGAGAGTACAACTTTCCCGCGTCAAGAGACTCTTGTCCCTGCCGAGGCGAAGGAAGCTGCTTCTGAAAGCTGGGACTTCTTTTCAGAGGAAGAGACACGGGTGTCCAGCAAGGGGAAGTGCATTCCAGCAAGAAGCAAGGTGGAATGGGTCAGCTCTTATCACAAGCCATCTTGATACCTCCCGAAACTAACCCGTATCTAACTGGTGTGTCTCAGATAAGTCTAAATATCTTGTAAAAACATGACTGTGGGAAACGTTGGAGAGCGATGCGGTGCGAACATCCGAGCTACTCCTCCTAAGGTCCGGAGTAAAACACTCTCGAGCAAACCAACTAGTTATTGCACCGTCAAATTTCGATTCAATCACTATCCTGTGCTCACTCCAACATATCACACCATGAGCCGCAACAGCAGTTTTTGATTTTCAAAGGCCTAAGAAAAGGAACTGCTGACACAATGCCAACAGCCGAGGCCCAGATTTGAAGTCAGGCTGAGGTTAATTTAAGGCAAATTGGTGCTGAACCAGCAACCAGTTTTGCTCATGCCCGATATAAAGCTGATCCAGGGCTACAGGGGAAAATGAAAAGTGATTTCTGCCGCATATTTCGAATGAGCTGCTCCCCATGGCAATGACTGCTGACTGGTAGTGGGTAGTTGGCAACCAGAGCGGCCGCTTAGCACTCATGATATCTCTGATCTGAGCGCAGGGTGAGTAGGGTCATCACATCAACAGAAAGATTTTCATCCAGCTCAAGATGTTATGGACATCCACACGGAAGGAAAAGAAATGACAAAAATGGTGTGATCCCTTCCCCTTACACATGTGTGGGCGTGTATTCACATCTATTCAAATACAGCCTGGTCGCAAGTTAAATCCCTTTATGGTTGCACCACTGTGTATACTTTTAGATGCATACACTCTTAAAAACGTCTATACCTCTGGGAGATACCGTCACTTCACCCCACGGAAGGCGTTTGGTATGCAATATCTTCAAGACTGTCATACGTGTTCAAAATGGCTGAATAGCCATATTGTTTGTCTGTGCGGTGATTTTACATTTAACAGTAAAGTAATATTTAGGCATTAGTGTATTTAGAATGATGTAAGTGCCTTTGAGCTTTCCCACAGGGACGTCTGATTGGCAGCATAACCCAAGAGGGAGATTCCACCTCTGGATATCACCCATATGCAGTATTGTGTTAAAACTGAAACTAATATGTCAACTAACAGCTGCAACACTCCTTATGTATTGTTGTTTTTACATCTTCTCACAAGGGAGGGGTCCATTTTTAACGTGTCACAATTAGTCCACACACTGTGGCCGTGGACATGGACTTCGATTGATCTCGGAGGATCAAGGCCGGACACCCTCCCTGATGGAATTAGAGTTTTGTGTTGTCGTCCATGTCTGAAAACGACAGAAACTGTTCAGGATTGTCTGGAATGGTCTAGACATGGATGTAATCGTGTACATCTGTTTTCACATGTCAGCTGGTGTACTGGTTAGCTAGTGGTGGATCGATATCACTTTACATACTTGACTGTCCTCAGCCCAAACGTTGATGTTACATGACTGTTGTATCATGCTAAATATGGACCAAAGACATTCAGCTGTCCGTGGAAAGAAAGAAAGCAAATATGTAAGATAAAACTACACTGTATGGCACCGTATGTACGAGAGATGAGAATTATTTCAGTTTGATTTGCAGAGGATGAAAACTTTTACTAACGACTGGGGTTTCAGTTTCAGGGGTCTTTGGTGTTGTATAGGTTTGAGAATGCCTACTCTATAGTCAACTGTGCAGAAAATCTACTACTGCTGGCCTGCTCCCATTAGAGCTCACCACAGTGGATCATCCATCTCTTCCTGTCCTCTGTATCTTCCTCTATCACACCAGTATGTCCTCCCTCACCACATCCATAAACCTCTTTGGGGTTCCACTTCTCCTCTTGCCTGATTGCTGAGTGCCCTCTAGTGGTGATTCTTGTGTACGTCTTTGAGGGCCTGCACAGGTTCTTCTCCCACTCTAGGCAACAAAAGCCTAGACTGTCCCCTTCTGGCCCATCAACACCACTTCCAGACTTTTGACTTCTAATGAAACGTCAATAACATTTCAATATAATAATTGTTCGGTTTAAATCATGGATAAGACAATACATGTATGTAGATATCCTTTAAGTAATGTATACTGAATGTAATGTAATCTAATAACAGAAATAACACCTATTCAAGAACTAATTCAAGTTTTCCCAGGGGACGTCTCCCATCCCAAGTACTAGCCAAGCCCACGCCTGCTTAGCCTCGGTCATTCAGAAAAACAAAACAAGTAGTGCACAGCAGCCATCCCAGCCAACAGAGTGCATTTCAGGTCATCTGGTGTTAAGTTCACCGTAGAGGTGGAGAACACACATCGCCACATATCAGTGCAACAGGGAAATAAACCCCAGAAGTGCACAGAATACAGACTGCCGTTGATAGTGATGGCACCGTGGTCAGAAAGGGAAACTGTGTCCCCTGTATTTAACCCATCCTATTGTATAGGAGCGGAGGGCAGCAGCGGCGCCCGGGGGACTACTAAATCTCAGTAAAACGCGCACAAATAGTAATAGCCGACGCCAGTTCATAGTGGCTGCAAAGCCAAGCGAAAACTATGTGCCCCCCTAAATCTACCCCCCCTCCCCCTGCTCTCTCCAACGCACATCCTGAAATGCAGCGTCAGTAACAGTGAGCTGCTGCTGCTGCTGCTGCTGGACGATGGGGAGCAAATGACAGACTTAACACACACGACTGTCACAGAGGCTCGACTCGACACGGAGATTTGTCTGGATGAGAAGTTCCAAGACGCCACGTTGAATCGGGGTTGATTAATTATTGGCCTGACGTCACTATCGTGGGACAGCAGCAGCAGGAGGAGGAGGAGGAGGAGGAGGATGGCTCTTGAATGCGCTGCATCGGCTGAGGAGGGTATGTTGAAGGATCAGGGCAGTACGTCGCAGGTACTTTACAGGATGCTCTCTGTGGCGCTACGATCGTCAGACGGATTAGTTTTCCTGAGATATCAGACAGGCTCCCCGATGACATGTTGTCCACACGCTAACCGTCTAATCCTGTCGAAACAACTAGATATAACCAAGCCCGATGAAAACCTGTTAATAATCTTCATCCTCAGCTAATCATATTTTTAAAGAAATAGAGAGTAAGTGAAGATATAAATGAAATGGAGAAATGGGGAAGTACTGCTGATGTTTCACACGCGTGGGTGGGCGCGGGGAATGCTGGACTATTATAGCATCTGACAGACAGCATAATGGTACAGCATCTGTGAGGGTTTGGGGTGAGGAGTGTACAGGCCTGTGGTTGGTTGACCATGTTGGAGCATTTCTACGCCTACCAAGTGGTTGAATGTGATGGGGAAAGATTTTAACAGGGCTGAGTGTGTTGATTCTGGAATTTACAAGGCCTTATATTTACAAAGTGCTTATGGCAGTGGCAATTGGTTTATATAGCACGTTTTATTACTGGCAAGCTCAACGTGCTGTGCATTGCTACACAAAATGTAACACACACACACACACACACACACACAGGAACATAGGTGACATAAAGAGAGGTCTGTTTTATGTCAGGATTAGTCCTCACATTGTGGGGTTGGAGACAATATCTAATCATCACCTAATCCCAATTCTAACCTTAAAAAGTGAGGAGTGGGCAAAATGTCCTCATTCCGATCATTCAAACCCAGTAATTAAACTTGAGGCTGAGAGAATAGGAAGAGTTGGAGTCTGGTTTCACATGCTGGGGTGGACCTCAGTTCAGCTGGAAGTTTGTTGCAGAGAGCAGGACCACAGTAACTGAAGAACCCTCAGCAGACTCAGATCTGGTTCTAAAAGCAGGCCGGAAACTTTCGCATGAACGCCCGAGAGGCCTGATCAGGTCATCATCAGTGAGCAAGTCAGAAATGTACTAAGGAGCCAAACAGGTGAGAGACTATTATTAGGACCTGGTGAGGATGAGAATGTGGGGGGTGAGGTAACTCAGTGGTGGAGCCCACGCTTCAGGAACTGATGAGGCAGATGTTCTAGGTTTGAACTCACCATGTGGTGTCAGGAAGGGCCTCTGGCCTTAATCCCCCCACCCCCATCTCAGTCCGTGTCCACCCCCACAACATGGAGACTAATCGTGACATAAAAACGGACTTCTCGTGGTGAGGACGAGAGCCTGTCCCTATGGTGCCTGCAAGATTTTCATCTGATAAAGAGTTTACTGAGTTTCCGAAAGGTATCCCTGTTAAGAGTTTTAAAAGTATTACAACCCTTCAAAGTGTGACTTTACCTCAGCACCCGTGAGAAGGGCGTAAACACCGGCACAGCATTACTTTTAACCCTGGTGATTCTGTGGTGTTCCTCAGGGGTCTGTTTGAGGGTTAGGATGAGCATTAGGTCCATGTAAGGATAAGGGTTAATATCAGGCATGTAGCTCTGATGGTCAGGGTTAAGGCTAGGGCCTTGGGAAGCGATGAGGGTCGGTAAATTAAGGTCAATAAGGCGTCTGCCAAGTACATCTAGTCACAGTGTATGTGTGTGCGGTATACATACGCGTTACATTTCCACGTTGTCGCTCCACAGCTCTTGCTTGTGACCCTTTGAGGATCGTGGTGGTGGGGAAGACGGGCACAGGAAGAAGTTCCTCGGGAAACACCGTCCTGGGACGACCCGTCTTCCGGACTGACGTCCTGCCCTGCTCCGTCACCACGCAGTGTGACAGGCAGGTGGCGACAGTGGGTCGGAGGAGCATCTCTGTGATTGACACTCCGGGTTTCTTCGACACACGGCTCTCCCCGCAGCAGGTGACCGTGGAGGTGGGCCGATGCGTCGCTCTTTCCTCACCAGGCCCCCATGCGTTCCTGGTCACCCTACGGGTAGGCAGGGTCACCCAGGAGGACTGCGATGCCCTCGAGTGGGTCAAGGCGACGTTTGGGCCAGGCATGGCCAGGTTCACCGTGGTCCTCTTCACCTGGGGAGACCGGCTGAAGGGCAAACCCATCGAAGACTTCATCAAGGAGAGTGAGGAGTTGTCGGCCTTTGTCGCCAGCTGCCAGGGCGGGTGTCACGTCTTTGATAACAGTGACATGCAGGAGAGCACGGCGGAGCCATCGCAGCAGGTCACTCGGCTCCTTGAGAAGATCGACAAGATGGTGGCCGAGAACGGAGGTGGTTGCTACAGCAACGAGAGCTTCCTGGCAGCTGAGAGGGCCATCACTGAGACACAAGACAGGGTGTTGAGGGAGAGACGAGATGGGGTCTCACCCCTCCATAAGGAGGAGCGAGGACTGGAGCTCCAGAGGAGAGGGAGGCCGGAGGGGGAGGAAGAGGAGGTGGGGGACGGGAAGGAGAGGAAAAGGGAGGAAGAGGAGGTGGAGGACGGGAAGGAGAGGAAAAGGGAGGAAGAGGAGGTGGAGGACGGGAAGGAGAGGAAAAGGGAGGAAGAGGGTGCCAGAAAGAAGGCGGACAAGCTTTTCTGGTGTG